>JAOTAY010000009.1:17631879-17644216 GCA_025629805.1 Erythroxylum baracoense | reverse complement strand
TATAATTAATAAAAATACAACATTTTATAATAATAAGGAATTTAATAATCATACAAAGTAAGTACAAATAATAATAATAATCATAATAATAATAAAGATAAGGATAATTTGGTTTTTTTTGTTAGTTATTCGTTTGCCATTTCAAGTTTGAATTTTCAAACCAAGCATTAGCGTAGAATTTCTTATCTATTATATTTTTTGAACCAAACAAAGTAATACTATTATATTCTATTCTTCATCTTTTCTATTCCTAAAGAATAACTATTCAATTCCTTATCTATTCTATTCTTTAAACCAAACAGCCTGTTAGTATATAGATATAGTTCAAGACATAGATGTGCCTTAAGCTATGAATCCTCCAGGAAAAACAGATCAATATAGTTGGAGACACATATAATAAACAAATCCAAATTGAATCCCAAACGAAAATTTAAATTATTCATTTATAATGTCAAAAATAAACCTTTGGTTAGCTTTTCTCCCGATAAGTGTATTAGTCTTTCAACTAAACTTTTTCCTCAAACTTTATTGGAGCAAACTGGTTGTTCCCTCGGGCCCGAGCCCGGTCCAAATTAAAAACAATTACGTCGTTTTTACGGACCGGACAGCCGAGCTCCCTGTTCTTTTGGTTCACTGCTGGCTGCCGCCACTGGCGGAGTGGACAAAAGGTACCCCTGCTGCTGTAGAAGAAGAGGTCGACGACGAAATCAGTGCGAGAAGATGGATTGTTTATTACCCACACTAACGAAGAAGAAAGAGATTGATTGTATCATCAGAGACACCCTGGACAAGGTCCTCGTCCTCCGCTTTGGTCGCTCCTCCGACGCCCTGTGCCTCCAACTTGACGACATCGTATGTTCTTGTAAAAACATGGATTGGATTGTTTGTTCCAGTCTGTTGAATTAATTGAGATTAAAACATATGAATGTTTGTATGCGGCAGCTATTGAAGACATGTCGGGAGGTTTCAAGGTTTGCCAGTGTGGCATTAGTGGACGTGGACTCGCAGGATGTTCAAGTTTACCTCAAATATTTCGACATCACTTTGCTTCCGTCCACTATCTTCTTCTTCAATGCTAATCATATGAAGATGGATTCTGGGTACTCTTCTATCTCTCTTCTTCTTAGTCTTTTCCTAGATAAGATTATCTTACAATTTTGAATATTTTTCTGTCTATTTAGGAGTGCCGATCACACCAAATGGGTTGGTGGCTTTTACACCAAACAAGACTTCATCGATGTCGTTGAGGTATTTCCTTTCTTTTGTTCTACTTATTTTTTCCCTGTTATATATATAAAGCCTTTTCCATAATCATGAAGCTATTCAGTCTGTGAATTGGGACTCAACTTTTATTGTTGTGAGAGGCTGAAATTGACTGTCAGTTTACCCGTCCTTGGTTTGGTTTCTTATTTCAACTACTAATTATGGGTGATGATTATTGATCAATGTCCTCGTTTTTGTTGGAGATTTTTAGTTTGCTCTCTATTTGGATGTAAAACTCTTCTGAAGTGGCATGCTACTTGGCACAGCCCATTTCCCATACTCGACAATTATGGTCCTTAAAAGGGTTGACAAAGTTATAAAAAATGTGGAACAAGGATAGAAGAATTTGTACTTCTAATTGCCTTCCATACATGTTAAGAACTTGTCACATGAAACTGTCAATTCCTCACCTTGGAACATGATGATGGAGTTAGAAAGAGGAGTGGAGATTGGAGAAATCTTCTAATGATTGAATTCTTCAATAATCCTCATTTTAGCACACACTAAAGTTTACCCCTACCAACAAATTTTGTGTGTTGGCTAACTTGTACTCCTGATGGATATTCCATTTTAATCCTCTACATGTCCTAGTTTCTAACGGGAACTTACAGATAAGCAGTTAAGAAACTACTAAAATTTGGCACAAATTTTTGGAATATCTAAACTTTATTGAATTACTTAATATGTAGTTTTATGAAGGTAAGGAGAAAAAAAAAACAACAAACTTCCTGCACCTTCATAGCTATTTTGACAAGGAATAGTGAACTGCAGTTAGTTAGTAGGCTGATTTCTATGCTTTACTGAGTGATAATGATGCTGCAGAAAGACTGAACTACAATGCTTCATATTGTAATGTATTATGAGCAGTAAGTAAGGCTAGTAGATAGTATAGTAAACACCATGGGCCTATGCATGATGGCATATTGCAGCTGATTATTATTGTATTTGCATCTCATCTCTTGCTGCGGAATGGATTTGAACACCTCCTTTCTTGACAAGTTACTGTACCTTTACCTATTAACTGTGTTTAAGTGATGGATTTTAGGACTGAGATATTTGAATATCATTCATCATTGCAGGCTATATTTAGAGGAGCCATGAAAGGCAAGCTGATCGTAAATTGCCCTCTGCCACAAGAACGAATACCGAAATATCAGTTGTTATACAAGGGCTTCTGATGACCATATCTTTATGAATTTCGTAATGTTGGTTTTGTAAAATTTCAGTCACCATGATGATTTAATACAAGAATTATTTTTAGTCTGTGTTCTTGACCTCATTCTTTTTATTCTTCTGTGGAGATTTTTAAGTAGTATTTGTTGAATAATTAACAAGTTTAAACCCGCCTTTCTTTTGGTGCAAATTATTTAACTTGTTTTTCCATCTTTTCATTTGCTCAAAAAAGCTCATTAGACTTGAACTCCTTGCGATTTCAATTTTCATACAGCGCTGAAGTTTTTAAAGTTGATATTAGTTGCATTTGCGTGAAATACATTCAAATTCTATATGAATTCACGCAAAAGGGAACCACCATTAGGTATTTGGGCAAGGTTCATTAAATTGCACAAGAGCATTGCTTAATGTCAGAGTTCTCATAACTTCTAATGAGTAGCCATTTAGTGGCCTGACATGATATATTAGCTCACAACTATTACACATGATTTTCTGTTCTGATCTTGAGGGGTACATTAGAAGTATTAACTTTTTTATGTACAAATGTATTTACTACTTCAAATTAACAATCACTTATAGTCGTTACATGGAATTTGGAGCAAATGAACAAGCAAAAGACGAATAAAAGAAAAGGGGAAAATGAGTTCTCCCACTCGTTTTCAGATTTACTTCTACATCATATCCTTCACTTACAATAAAACCTTTTACGGTTTAACCTGTTGTTGAAAGCTACCCAGAAGAGCACAGTCCCTCAAATATCAGTTGTGAGACAGTGTTAATGAATATCACTCTTTAGACAGTTTCTATTGTGGTGGTTCAGAGTGATGCGATGCGACATGATAATGCTGTTTTATTTGTATCAAGTTTTCTAGCGTACACAGTCAGTCGATTACAAAATGTCCGGTGGATAGGCTGCGTAATACTTACTTTGTTAATGTCTTCTTAGTCCTCACTACACAAGATCGAGCCAACAATTCATCTAAAGAGCATCCTTGACAAAAGGTTGTTGTTTGCTACCTTTCTGGCGTTGCATACCTCACCGCTGTGTCCCCTGTCAAGAACAGCTGCAGCACTCATTCCTGAGCCTGAAAATAAACGGTTCACTACTAAGGAGAGAAAAAAAAAAAGTAAAAATGAAAACTGAATAAATCATCCCCGAGAAAGCTAAGTACTTGTTTCTTAGAAATTTCAGACAATTGTCTGTCACAGGCTTCAACCCCAATCAACAGTGATCCAGACTTGAGAATAATCCTTCACTCAATTTGAAAAGCTCTTAATTTCAATTCAACCTTGAAAACATGATAACGTCCTGTTTTTCACCGCTGAACTTTTTTCTTAAACCCTTCTGGTATTTATAAATTCTTTGCTTAATGTGCGCTATGTACATGTAAGAAGATTGTGTAGGTTGACAGAGAATAGAAGAGATCTATGCACATTGAGATCACTCCAAAGCGACAATCCTTTCCCCAGCGCTTGATCTCATGCAAAAGAGTGGCAACACTGCGAGTACCTGGTACCATTAGCAGCAGATGGCTTAAAAATGATGCCAAATTACAATGCAAGTACTTAAGAGTTAAGTTACACCACAATATAGCTACATAGTATTTTTATTTTACACATATTTTTCATAAATATTATACTTTTAGTAGTTCATAATCAATAATTGTAAAAATATATATTAAAACACTAAAAGAAGAGATGCGTCTAATTTTTCAGGTTCTAATTTGCACATTAAATTGCTTATTTATAACACTGTGATTTACGTTGTAAGGTTCTCAACTTGCTGATTGCAGACACTGCTGGGACATTGGAGAAAGTTGCTAATGTGCATAAAAAAGATGAAGAAACATATTCAGTCAGACCAGGAAACTCTCGCAGCAATCACAATATCATCACCAAAAGTAGTCCAACGATGATACGCCGCGCTATCCCCAACCCCACAAATTGAAGTCTAATCAACAAACAAGAGGCATATGCACTTAAAGAAAACTTTGCCCAACAAAACAAATTTAACATTAAGAATTCAAAAGGGCTTAATCAAATGCTATGTTGTTCCCACATTTGTCAAGAACTTCACATTAAGCAAGTAAAGAATGTTAAAATAGTTTATAAATGTATAACAAACCTCTCCTTGTAAGGTACCTTTTGAGGGTGGGGGTAGACTCAAATTTATTATGGTATCAAAGCTTAATTAAATTTGTCTTATTGGTTTAGGGTAATGCCTGATCTGTTATATCCCTTTGCTCTACATGCCCATCAAATGTTCAACCCTGCTATGGGCTAAGAGAGGTATGTCAAAAATCTCACGGTGAGCAAGTAAAGAATGTTAAAATAGTTTATAAATATAGGACAAACCTTTCCTTGTAAGGTACCTTTTAGAGTGAAGTTAGGCCTAAATTTAGCAAAATCACTGCATGGTTGAGTTAGATGGGTATTAGAAAAGCAAATGCTCAGAAAGCAATATGGAAAGAGTAAAACAACTACTTTTTGGGGGAAAAAAATGAAAATTCCAAGGTTCCCAGAGATGAAACAAAGAAGCAGCAAATTAACCATTTTGAAGAACTTTTAACTTTGTGGATTCGTCATTAGAATTAACTCAATACAAGAAAACAAAGAATAATCACACATCTGAAGGACAAAAAGAGAAGCACTGTGATGAGTATCGGGAGAAGGAAAAGTGCGTTGTAGATGAGCAAGCACAACTTTCTGTCTGTTGATTGCTTTCTCCATCTTTTTTCACTTCAAAACCACAATATCGTTAAGGGTTTTTATTATAAACAAGGATAAGTAGGCGAAGAAGATCAATGTGAGAGAAAGATTGCTTCTTTCATCTCTTCTCAGCATTGAAACGGAAAGGAAAGCAAGAACAAAGAAAAAGAGTTATGCTATGATATGCTGTGTTATACCACATGAGGTTAATTTTCCAATAAAAACATCATCTTGGATCTAATCTTTTTTCCATAACATCATTGGATCATATCAATTTCACTTAATCAATGTCATTACTGGACAAACAAATCCAGATTTACAAAATGAGTGTAACGGAATTTTCATAGGTTCGTTTATAGCTTTTCTTTAATCAAGCGCATAGTGTTTATAATTTGTTCCTTCAATTATCATTTAGATTGGACTGCGATACAAACTTTACTAGCTTCTCCACAATTCCACCTTCAAAACAATTCAACTAGTAAACAAGAAGTCAGAAGATAACAGTAAGTATGTAAAGCCAACCACATTCTTTAATCTTGCGAGTGTGCTGCAAATGGCGGTGATCATGAATAAGAAGACAAAAAGAGATATCAGCTCTTAACAAGGAAAACAAAAGATGACAATTCTTTCATAGGCGAAAAGGTTCAAGTGACGAAAAGGAAGATTAGTTAGTTTTTTCAACTCATACCTTACCACAACAGTAACAGGTCCCACAACCTCCTCTTCTTCTTTTTTTTGGTACAACAAATGGATAACTAAGCTAAATCACGGGCCGGCGATGTAGGGTCCCTTCCAGGTCATGGTAGAGGAGATTGGTAATCAGACTCGGAGGCTCCGGGATGAAATGCAGGCTTGGATCTGAGTAGCCTGCTAGAGCTGCCATGCGATCTGCACATTGGTTTTCTTCACGGTAGACATGCTGGATCTTCACCTCCCAATTACGGTAGAGCAGCTCCCGTATACCTGCAATCAAAGCGTTAGACTCAGTCAGAACTATAGGGGAGGATGATAGAATAGTAATGACTTCGGTCGAGTCGACTTCGACTACGATACAGCGGTGGCCCTGCTCCCAAGCGATTTTAAGCCTTGAGTGAACACTCCACAGCTCAGCAGTTAATGGTGACCCCGCACCAATGTTGTGAACAAAACCTCCGCACCAGCGGCCTTGGCTGTCCCTGAGTAGGCCCCCAGCGGTGATGAGGTTGGTAGCCAGGTTGGCTGCCCCATCAGTGTTTACCTTTATCCACCCTTCCGGTGGTTTTTCCCAGCAGACTGTCTGCCCCTGGCCCCTCCCCTGCTGCGGAAACACTCGAGATTCAAGGATACGCGCCCTCTCGATCCACTTCACATAGTCCCAAACATACCGCGATCCATGCTCTGGCCAGCTAAATCCATCCTCAAATAGGCATTTGTTGCGCCATTGCCACAAGAACCAACAGGCAACTCCAAAGATCCTGGCCCAATCGATGTGGTTAGCGCGACCCCGTTGCCTAAGGTTCGTTACCAACCAACGCGCCTCCCCTTGGTGAAAGAAGCCTTCATTCACCATTGTGGAGGGGAATTGATGCCAGAAGGTTTTCACTCGTTGGCAGTCTCGTAACACATGCAAAATCGATTCCTCCTGTCCGCAAACGTGGCAATTGCTATCATCAGTGTGATGCCTGGCCACTCTGTGTTGGTTGGTGAGCAATTTAGACTTAGCCGCTAACCAGAGAAAAGTACGAATTCGTTGTGGCCCTGGCCAGTGCCAGATGAGATCCCAACTCCTGGGGTTGTCGGGCGATCTCGGTGTCTCAATGAGGCTATAAGATGATGCGACGGTAAAACCCCCATGTGATGTTGGGCCCCAGACAACCGAATCTTCCGCCCCATCGAAAGGGCTGAGATGGATTCTCGCAATATCTTGACATACAGTATGAGGCAAATATGGGTGGAACAAGTGCCATCGCCACTCCCCCGTGTCAGTGAGGAGGTCCGCCACAGTAACCGTCAGGATGTTGTCCGGAAGCGGAGCCACCGCTAAATCGATAAGGGGACCCCAATTTGCTACCCAGTTGTCCGTCCAGAAACGGATTCGTCTTCCATTACCCAAAGTCCAGGAGAGTCCCTTCCTGACAATATGCCAAGTTGCAGCGATTCCCCGCCAACACGCTGAAGCGCGGCCCCTAGCAATCGAGCAGGGAATGGCTTGTGTGTCAAAATGGTATTTCGCTCGGAGAACCCGGACCCATAACGCCGAATGGTTGGTGAGCAGTTCCCATCCTAATTTGGTGAGAAGAGCATCATTAGCGGACTGTACGATTTTGAGCCCGAGGCCCCCAGCAGCTCTAGGTCGGCATACCTCCTCCCAGTTCACTAGATGAGTTTTCCGTTGTCCTCCCGACGAGCCCTAGATGAAGTCACGCATGAGCTGGGCAAGCTAATCGCAAAGCTGTCGGGGGAGTCGTACGGTTTGCATAGTAAACAGGGGTAAGGAGGCGAGGACTGACTGGGTAAGCGTCACTCTCCCAGCTAGGGACATGTGGCGCCTCTGCCAACCGGTCAAACTGTTTTGCACATGCTCGATGAGATAATGATACGTGCTTCTGGTAGTACGCTCATGCAGCAGGGGAACCCCTAGATACTTCCCCAGATTACTGGTACACGACACTTGCAAAAGGTGACTGAGCCGGTCCCTCGTAGTCCACAGGACATTTTTTTAGAAAAAGACCTTGGTTTTAGTCAGATTCATTTTGTGCCCGGAGGCTTGGCAAAACACATCCATCGTTCGCCTAAGAATCTGTGTCTGTGTTGCATCGGCTTCAGCAAACAAAACCAGGTCATCAGCAAAAAAGAGGTGGGAGATGAGGGGTCCCGTACGACTTAACTTGATCGGTTTCCAACGGTCCTGGGCCACCTCCGTAGAGATTAGCTGGCCTAGGCGTTCCATGCATAACACAAAAAGGTACGGTGAAAGAGGGTCCCCTTGTCGGATTCCCCGAGAGGGATTAAAAGACTCGGAGGGGACGCCTTGCCATCGGACTTGCATGGATACCGTGGACACACACTGTATGATGACTATGATTAGTTTAGAAGGCAAGCCTATCTCCACCAGAGTGTCACGGATGAAATCCCAGTTGAGTGTATCGTACGCTTTTTCGAGGTTGACTTTAAGGGCTAAATAGCCTGTCTTTCCCTGTTTCGTTCGCATCGAGTGAATGATTTCCTGGGCTAGAATAATATTATCTGAGATTTTACGCCCTGGAATAAAACTGCATTGATTAGCCGCAATGAGGTGTTCCATATGGGGTTTCAATCGATTCACCAGAACCTTGGAGAGGATTCTGTACAGGACCGTACAGAGACTGATGGGACGAAATTGGGAAATAGTTGACGGTGAAGGAGCCTTAGGGATCAGCACTAGGAGGGTCTGGTTCAGCTCGGATTCCCATCTTTCCAGTCGGAGAACTTGCTGGATAAAAGCCACCACCGACGGTCCGATTGTCGACCATTGACTTTGGAAGAACAGTGCATTGAAGCCATCCACCCCCGGTGCTTTATTGGGATTGATGCTAAAAATTGCATGCCGAATCTCAGAAGCTTGTATTGGCAACTCAAGGTCATGAATGCGCTCAGAAGAGAGCACTGGAAAAGCGCCTGCGAGTGGGAACAGCAGATAGTGTTGTTCGTCGCGCCTATAAAGCTGATCAAAATAATTTTGAGCTAGGCGACGCAATTAGTCGGGCTCTGATACTAGATGGCCACGGTGGTCTTGAAGGCTCGGAATAAGGAGCTGCTTACGTTTGGCAGTAGTGATGGTGTGGTAATACCGGGTATTGCGTTCCCCTTGAGAGATCCAGGTGCACCGCGCTTTCTGATGCCAATAGAGCTCCTCTTCACACATCACCTGGAGCAGTTCCGTGCTGAGGTGGTCTTCCAGTGCTAGTAGATATTCCATATTATGATCCTGCATGTGGCGCTGAATACCAGCAAGTCGGGCAAGAAGGCGCTGCTTCTTGATGCGAAAGCTCCCACCTTCCTCCTTAGCCCATGACGTAAGGTGTTGGGATAAGTTTGTGAGAGCCTGGGGCACAGACCCCCCAGGTGGTGACCAATGCGCGGCCACCTTGCCCACGAAATTGCCTTTGGTGAGCCAGGCATTTTGGAACCAGAAACCGGAGGTACCCATGGTCCTCGAAGGTTGGTCAGCAATGGAGATGAGCAAGGGCCTATGGTCCGATCCGAGAAAAGGGAGGTGTCGGTTAATGGTGTTGGGGAAGGTCTCCAGCCAGGCGGTAGAGCCAAAGACTCTGTCCAACTGAGCCTGCACGAGACCTCGTCGTCACGTAAATCGAGAACCAGTGTAGCCTAGATCATGGAGATCGCTACCATTCACCCAGTCACAAAAACGGGTCGACACTACCCGAGTGGCTACTCCACCTCCCCATTTGTCCGACATAGTAAGCTTAGCCTTGAAATCCCCTCCTACGAGCCATGGCCAAGGCTGGTGGTGACTAAGCCATCGAAGTATGGGCTAGAGGTGGTTTTGATTGAAGACTTGAGGACTAGCGTAGACAATAGTCAACTCGAATTCCCGGTGGTCCAGTCTGACGGAAGTATGGATGAATTGACGATGTGCGAGAACAACGGTAATATCAAACGGTCTAGACCAAAGTAACCAAATCCCCCCAGCAAATCCCAGTGCCTCGACGCGAAAAGAAAACTCAAATATGAGTTTGTTCAGGACGGTTTCGGCTCGGGGCCCACTGATGCGAGGTTCCAACAACGCGAGTATTCGTAGTGTATAGGTTCGAAGATGATTGCATAAGATAGTAAGAAATTTGGGGCTCCCCGCCCCTTGACAATTCCAAATAAGGATTGACATAGTCATAAAAAGAAAAGGAAGGATTGGTCGGATACCCTATGACGGAGAGGGGACAACCTCCTCTTCTTTTAATTATTCACATAAAACAATTCCCCATAAATGACTCAAGGAAGAAACCATTAACAAGTAAACCACCCACACCAGAATTAATCAATCGCATTATTTGAAAAATGCATACTTACCAATGATTGCGCCATAATGCATTACTATATAAGGTTCCTCTCCATTCAAGATCTCCCATAATGGCATGCCAAATGAGAAAAATGGCCACCTGGTAAGTCACAGCATTTGATTGTTTTATCAGCATATTGATTATTTTCCTAGTTGCGGACTATATATGATAATGATAAACTTATCTTCTCTGACACTCGGCTACCGCTGCCATTCAATAATTCTAGCACCACCCACAGAAGGGTTCCATTAACACCACCAGATACTAGTGTGTTGAGTTTAATTCTTAATAATCCAAAATCTCCAACCTGGAAGAGAGGAGGTAAAAAAGGTTTTATTGCTTCTGACGAAGCTATTACGAAAGGAAGGTCTATTGGAGTCCATGGTTGCAAGGGTTACACTACTTATCATAAGAAGTTGAATGCTATTAAGTAAGAGCTGAAAGATCTCAATACTAAGACATACTTAAACATGGGTACTAATGTGGAGTTGGCCAGGAAGGAAATGATTAAGTCCTAAGAAGATTTATTCTTGCAACCTCTAGTTGAATGAAAAAGAAAAGGGAGCTGTGAAGGAGTACATAAGAGAAACTTGTATCTATAATTCTATTTTTTTGCAAAAAGCAAGATTAATAATTCTATTCTTTTGCAAAAAGCAAGGTTAACTTGGATTAAGGAAGGGATATGAATTCTAAATTATTTTTTTACAATTCTATCAAAGCTACATGCATCATTAATAGAATTAGTTCATTGCACATTGGCAATAAAGATATATTATCAAATGAAGAGGAGTTAATTGAAAAAGTATTCTCATTTTTTAGCATTTTATTAGAATTACTGCTAGTAGCCAATCAATTATGGCCTTAATAAGACCCTTCATCAATTACTAAGCCAGTGCATAAATGGTGGAGCACTTGAATAGATCATTTACATAATAAGATGCTGAAAAAAATTCCCCAACCTAGATGGGCTCAGTGGCCACTTTTTTCAAAAAGCTTGGCTAATAATCAAACATTTGATGACAGATGTAATTCTGAAATATTTTGAAAAGGGAGGATCCTAAAGAAGGTAAATAAAACTTTTATTACCTTAGTTCCTAAGGTCCAGCATCCCAGCTCCTTATGGGACTTCAAGCCAATATCTTGCAATAACTTCCTATATAAAATTATCTCTAAATTGGCCTTTAGAATGAAAAAGGTGTTGAGCACTATTATCAGTAAAACTCAAGGGGCATTCCTGGAGGCTAGGTAGATAAGAGACAATGTCCTTGTTACACAAGAGTCGTTTAGCGGCTATAGAAGGAGGAATTCTCCAAAAAATTATGCCCCAAAGATAGATTTTTAGAAAGCATATGACATTATTAGTTAGGACTTTATTTTATAAGTTTTGGAGGTGTTTGGTTTCCCTGTTAGATATAAGGAATGAATTAAAGAATGCATAACTGCTCCCTTCTTTCAGTGTCCTAGCGAATGGGGAGACCAACAAATTGTTTAAGGGGGAAAAGGCTTGAGACAAAGAGACCCTTTTATCTCCTTATATGTTCATCTTGGGTATGGAAGCATTGATAAGGCTAGAAAAATAAAATATCTCATTGAACTTTAATTTCATCAAATGTAAAGAAATAAGATTGTTTAACTTGAGCTTTGTAGATGACCTCTCTCAAAAGCTAATGATAGGTTAGTATTTACTCTAACTATTTCCCTCATTATGATCAAATAATTATTTGGTCCACATATCAATTTCAAGAAAGGTTGTCAATTATTTCATCAAGTGCTTTAAGGGAAGTAGAATGATTATCTAAAAAAACTGGGCTGTAAATTAATGAATCCCCCTTAACTTATCTGGGCCTCCCAATATCCACTAAGAGATTGTTGGGTTAGCCATGGATGCATGCATCGCATGCATGAGAATGCAACAGAATTTTCGAAATCTAAATTCTGACACCATGACAACCCCGAAACACAGAATCATACATGCATGTATGGATATGTAAAAGAACATGAAATATAAAACATTTTTACCTTTAATTTCTCTTCCTTCTTGTTTCTTCTCCTTATTTGGGTTGTTGCAAACACCAAACTCTTCCTTGATCACCCAAGAACATGCAAAGATCAAGAAGAAACAATGTGTAAGGGTGATTTGAGCACCAAACTAGATG
>JAOTAY010000009.1:17592282-17624593 GCA_025629805.1 Erythroxylum baracoense | reverse complement strand
TGTTTCATTGAACATGTATTCCATATGACTTAATTATGTTTTTAAAGAATCATACTTGGAGAATTGGAATTAAATTGACATCATATAGATTTAAGGTATTAATGTTGAGCCCAGGGTCTCGGAAAATATGTTATGGATATTTTACATAAGGTTTAGGTGCAGATTTAGTGATAAGAAGGCTTGAAAGTACTTAAAACTCTAGGTTGTAGTGATTTTTTTTTTGCAAGACTAGTATGACACTCAAACTTGTAAGTGTCATATTTTTTGATTCCAATGTCCGAAAATTACAAACTTTATACCATTGTAAAGATAAGAGGATAAGCTACAATTTTATGAAGGCAACTTTATCAAATTCGGTTTAAATCAATACAGTTTATTGATGGTTAATAGGGGACTAATTCTTAGTGACAAATGGCAGCTCCTAATTGGGACAAGTGTAGAACATGCAAGAAGACACATGTTACCATTTGGTGACACCTAAAATTGGAGAGAAAATAATTTTTCTACTGGGGGGTTCTGTTTTGCTGAGTTCTTCTTCAACTTCTTCTCACACCACCGAAACTCCCTCTCTCGCTCACACCTCCTGGATTTTCTGCTTGCATTTTTGGGTCATCTTCTTCACTTGACAAAATTGTATGCTACTGCATTAGGGAAGCTAGATCCTGCCATTATTTTTTGTTGTTGTCCTCTTAGTCTTCTTAATATTGGAGTTGTAATTTCTACCTGAAAGGCTAGAGTGGCTTGCTCATTGAAGGAGGAAGTTGCGTTAAAGAAGGTATGAGAATACTAATCTTGATTGCATGTTATCCTATGAAGTATTTGATGCTTGATTTGATAGAATATGTATTGATTTGTTGATGCATTGAGTTCTGGACATAAAATGGATGTGTAATTGAGGCATGACAAAGGTGGAATTGTGGTAAAAAGGATAAAGGTTGGAGTAAGAGTGTTGATAGTGTAAGATGTGAATGAATTGTAATGGTTTCACTGGACAGATTTCACTGAATAGTTGTCAGTTTTTAGGCTATAACTTGACCTGTAGATATCCAAATGGGGTGATTTTTATTGTGACTTAAACAACATTCATATTTCTACAACTTTCATTAAGGAATGTAATTTTGTTTCTTTCCTGAAGGATGATGAAATTTGGCCTAAATTTGAAATTAGGATTCTGTCATTGTTTGGGAATAGTATACTGTATTTTGGGTATAACTTGCAAAATACTAAACGAAACTGCATGATTTTGATGTCATGAGAAACTTAATGCATAAAGGAACAAATTTTTAGAAGAATGTTTTGCCTAAATCCTTCATATTCCTTGTCAAAATGACCATGAAATATTGACCTAAAGGTCTGTTTTGGGAAGAGCTGGAAGAAGTTGGAATAAAAGGTAATGCACGATGTTGTTTGACAGTTTTGAACATCCTTCATTCTTTTGGTTATAATTTCTTCTCCTGACACCCAATTGACATGGGATTGAACCAATGGACTATTAAGACATTAATCTTCATCTCCACCAAAAATTAGGACTTTCTGAAATGGATTGTGTTGAAATTCCAGACAACGATTGTCTGAGGCGTTTAATGCATGTTTATATCATTGGAAGTGCTACTTGCATATGATTATGATTGACTACTTGCTTTGCACATGAAATGTCTGTAATGACTTTGTTTTGTTTTAAAACTGTTGAGTCCTAGTTGTGGGTAAATAAGCATGCCTAGAGGGGTCTGTAGCTGCTTCTGTGACACTTCGGTGTCTTTTGTTATTGACACTTCGGTGTCTTCTGATATTGACACTTAGGTGTCAAGACTTCGGTCTCTTTTGTGACACTTCGTTGTCGAGACTTCGGTCTCTTCTGTATAAGTCCCGTTATCCACTTTTGTAAATGGATTCAGCAGTCTTATGATTTTGTACTCTGATATCAGTTTGATTTTGGCATAAGCTAAATTGTATTCTGTTTCTAAAGGGTTTATACCCTCTTGTGTTGAACGATTCTGTTATTTATAAAACTCTATTTTGTTTTGAATTTCTGTATCTGTTGTTGACTTATAGTTTAGTTATTATTCACTAAGTTATATGCTTAGCACGGTGGATTTGCCCCGTGTAGGTTCTGAAAAGAGGGATGTATGAACTAGGACAAGATAACTGCGATGGCCAATGGAGTCTTTTTTTTGTTTTACTTAAATGTATTTTTGAGATTGTTTTTGGACTTGTATCTGATGTATATGAATCCTGAATTTGATTTTGAAGGGTTGTAATAACCTTAATTCAGGCTGCTTTCGAAAATTTTGGTATGTGATGTATGTTTGTTGAGATTCTGGAAATGAATGTATGTATGTACAAGTCTTTTATATGTTTCGATATGTTTCGTCTTCAGTGTGTTCTGTGTGTGTGGCACTCGCAATATCCTCCCAGGAGTTATTAGGGCGTCACAAATAAAGGGTGAATAGAATACTTACTTGGGGGGTAGGATGATGAAACAGATAATCATCCTAAAGGCTTGACATATTATCAACATACCTCCTAATTTTTAAAGGTATTAATAATCTCTTATAATTTTGGTTTTATAACACTTATCCCCTCAACCGCTAATTTCTACAAAAAATCTTAATTGCAAATTTTAAAACAATAATGTTTTTTTTGTATGGCACTACATATGACAGTACACAACGTCATTTGGAGTTTGTAGTTAGGGTTTTTAACAGAAATTGATGGCTAGGAGGACAAGTATTACAAAACAAAAATTGTAAGGGTATTAATAGTTTCTAAAAGTCAGTAATTTATTGATAATATATCAAATTATTGAAGATCCAATAAACTTAACCCTATTTTCAATTTAAATGTTGTACTAAAATTATAATAGTGTTAATAGTTTCTTATTATAATTTTCACGCTAATTAAATTTAGAACCAAATATATTCATTTTTATTCTATATCCATTTGAAATTCATACTATTGAATTTTAATTTTTTATTTCTAAAAATAATTTGACTTGTAATATTGTTTATATGTAGATACTAGCCTATCGAAAGGTCTTGATAATATGATAGATCATGTTAACATCGTTAATTATAAGGTTAATCATTGGTTAGTTTTGCAACGAAAGGAAAGTTCAAGTATTTTATTATTACTTAATTTTAAAAAAGAGTATTTTATTATTACTTTAGATAGTTCTAGCTAATATTGCAAGAGGTGAAATTCTAAATTTAAAATACAATTTACACATTTATTTATAGGATAAATTATATTTTTAAATTACATTTTATTCAATTTTATAATACTAATCAAAAGTATAAAAAATATCAATAGGATACTAGATGTTTCAATTTATTTTAAATATAAACCTTTAAATTTTATAGCTTTCCAAATTTAAAATATAAAATATCTTTATTATACAATAAAAAATTTATGGATACATTTTAGCATTAATTTAGGAGGCTTTAAATTAGTTTAATATATTTAAAATTAATTTATAAGTATTTAATAATAATGAAGTCTAATATATTGACGTTCAAATGTCAAAACACTTATCACATGAAAATTTGGATTATGTGAATACCATACAATATCAGTTAGTATTGACTAGCATCGCATATATTGGTTAAAAAACGATACTGAATGAGAAAATTTTGTATCAAAATTTGTCACCAGGTGGTATGAGCTCTTTCAGTTAGCAGCCGATAATCAGAATATTGGTCAAATATTAGTCTGAATTGTAATTTTAAAAAGTCTCACGACTAAATTGTAAAAAGGTAAATTTTTTCTTAAATAAAATAATAATTATTTATACATAAAAAAGAATGATTTTATAAACAAATTTTTTTAGTAGTTAGACTTATATAAAGTGAATATAGATTACATAATTAAATATATTAGTTTAACATAAATTAAAATATTTTTAATAAATATTTTAAAATTATATATACTTTATATTGACATTGTATATACTTTTTAATGTATACACGTGAAGTGATCTTCTTTTTATATTAATTTTAATAATTATTGTTTATACGAGAAATGTGTGAAAAATAATATTAATAAGAATAAAAAGATAGTTATTATATTAAATTTATATTATTATAATTTCATGAGAAAAGCTTGGTACTTAATATTAATATTGTACCGTATCGAAATGAAATCTGAGATAATATTTAATAACATTAATTACGGATAACCTTATTTTCTTCAAATGATAAAATTCGACGTGTCCTATAAAGATGGGAATAAATAATAGGTAGCTATTTACCACTCACTCACAGGCCATGCACAATTCTTCAAAAAGGCGGCCTGCTTCCTAAGAAGATTCGTTCTTGTACAGTGTTAATGAATAGTGATCCCAAGCAAATATACATTGCTTTGTTTTGTTCCGTAGAAAAAAGATTCCGACACACCAATAAGGTTTCACTTTTCCTCCAACATTAATTCTTACACGCACTTGTTTTAGTATCAATATCAATTATTTTACCATTTTGCCTCTAGTATAAGATCCTATACCAGCAACTTGCAAGAGCATATTTTGTCTTTCTAAGCTTTTCTTTTTTGCTTCTCTCCAATTCTTGACTCTTACTTGTTGGGCTACTCTCCAAGCAAAAAGCTCTGTCCTGGCGTTCCACTTCTGATACAAAAGCATGTTCAAGACTGGATTCAGGTTTGTGTATTCTTTTCCATTCCACAGATATCCGACCGGATCTTTTCTCCATGTTTCTTCTTTTCCTGATACTATATCAGTTAAAAAGACAGCACTCGAGCTCAGAATCTGCAGTTTCTTCTTTTACTGATTAATACAACCAAAGTCCGCCGTCTTTGTTTTGACAGATTCAATATATATTCTTCAAAATCGTATAAGGGTCAGGTTTTATGGGGTTTCTTGGTGATCGTTTGCAATAAATGTTAATGTTTCCTGTTATTACTTAACACCCTTGGCATTATATGGAAACAGCAGGAGTGCCTCCATTGCAAAACTTGCCAAGATCTTCATCAGAGGCATCTCATCCCAGCCTGGAAGGTGTGAGTGAGAAACTTAAAACTTATTTCTTCTTTGATTTTCTTGGTAATTTTGTCTAAAGATATTAGCTTTGTTCATTTAGATCCCAAGTAATGAGAAGTAGTTGTGAGTGTCAAAAGGCAATGAGATCTCAAACGTTAAGATAAAGAACAAACTGACGAACTTTTGGGTGGCAAGTTGTCTCGTCAGAGTTTTATAACCATGTTAAAGAAAAGTCAATCCGCTTTAGATAATACAATATTAAACCAATTGCCATTTGCCAACCCAAAATCTGTCCCATACAAGTCAATAACTGAATAAAGTAATAATTTGATGAGCTCATGTTATTCCTTATGATCAAGGAGAAGTAATGTTTAGATTAAGCCAAAAAAAAATATTAATCAAAATTGAAATTGACTAATCATACATATTATTTTACATACAACGATCATCTTTGAAGAAATTTGCTAAACGTTTAATAGCTAGATAGTTTATTTTTAAAATTATTAAATTATAAATAATTCAAAATAATAAGCTTTTACCCTTAAAAATTTTATAGTGAAAACTCGTTAATTTCTTAATGACCAAACAGTACGGTTCATAAAATTCTTTCCTGATTGTTGGTCGAGGTGGCCAATTATTGGTTGTCGAAGTTCACATCATCAGAGCATGCCTAAGTTGTCGTCTCTTGGTGTCTTTGTTCACTTCCAGTTGGTCTTAATTGTTTTCAAGTGGTACATGACATCAAAGTTTGATGTCCGAATGGGAGGAAAAGCTGAAGGAAAGTGTTTAATATAATTTTGGGTTATCCTCTTTAGTCGAGACATGCTTTTTTCTTCTCCCACCTGAAGTCTCAATTCTTCAAAATAATTCATATTTAGCAGTTTATATAATTTCAAACACTAAATTTTAGTGATGAACTTAAATTAGCTTATCATGACTCGGTAGGCTAGAGGGCAAGGTTGCACTAATCACAGGAGCAGCAAGTGGCATAGGAAAGGCAACAGCAACCAAATTCATCAATAGTGGTGCCAAAGTTGTGATTGCTGACATCCAACGCCAACTAGGCCATGAAACTGCTCAAGAATTGGGACCCAATGCCACCTTCTTCTCATGTGACGTAACCAAAGAATCCGACGTAGCCAATGCTGTCGATTTTACTGTATCTGAATACGGTAAGCTCGACATCATGTACAACAATGCAGGAGTGGCATGTAAGTCTCCTCCAAGCATCACGGACCTCGATCTTCAAGTGTTTGACAGGGTTATGAACGTCAACGTCCGAGGTGTCATGGCTGGTGTGAAGCATGCGGCTCGTGCGATGATCCCACGACGAACTGGCTCCATTCTTTGCACGGCGAGTGTCACAGGAACTATGGCTGGATTAGCACAGCACACTTATTCGATATCTAAGTGTACGGTCATCGGCGTTGTCAAGTCTGCGGCGGCGGAGCTGTGCCAATATGGGATTCGCATCAACTGCATATCACCCTTTGCTATTCCAACCTCGTTTGTGATGGAGGAATTGAGCCAAGTTTATCACGGGGTTGATGCTCAGCGAATTTTGGATATGGTGTATGCTGTTGGTTCTCTGAAGGGTGCAAACTGTGAGCCGATTGACGTGGCTAATGCTGCACTATACCTTGCCTCTGATGATGCCAAGTACGTTAGTGGTCATAATTTGGTGGTTGATGGAGGTTTCACATCGTTCAAGAGCTTGGAATTGCCTGCACCTGATCAGTTGCCATGATGATTTATGTTGGGAAGATTCTGAAATGAAGTAAAGCTTGCTGAATATGGATTAAAATGCCCTCTTCATTTGTTTTCAATTTCTTCTTTTGTTTCGATCATCGAATGGACATTTTCAGGTGCAGAGAGGAAACATATTGTAATAGAAAACCTGGAAAACCAAATTTTCAGGTCATTTAATGAACTTGTACCTGGAAGGAAAGATAAGGGCTAGTTTACGGGAAAAAGGGCCCTGTGAGTCTTTAGACTTCTGAGTCCTACCACCATTATTATCAGGAGCTTCATCCAGATCTGATTCATGACTAGTATTTACTGTTAATAAGTATGTTTTGAGTCTGTGGCCTGTGACCTTTATAACAGTGTACACTTGAGAATGTTGTATTCCTTGCAATCACATAAAACGCTTGTAGGAGCATTGCACCTGAATGCAAATTGTATTCTTCTTTTTTCTTTTTGAAGGAGAAATATAGATGCAATTATCATCTTCTTACAGGAGGCAAGCCAATCGAATGATGGGCAGCATATTTATAACATCCTAACTTAAGATAGGTAACTCACTCCCATCTTCATAGCTTGATTATGCCAGTTGCATATGGAATTTGCTATCCTGAAAAATTCAGCAGTGGTCAGATTGTTGCTGATCAAAACTGCTCTAACACAAGTTGCCGCATGAATGCCTCTGGAGCTGCAAAACAAAGGAAGCAGAATGTTTAGAACCCAATATCTATCTTCTGCTGAAGAATTATAGCCCTGATTTCCTCAAACACAAGATTCTTCTGAGACTACACAAGAAATTGTGTTCTGTTCAGCAATTTGAAGTGAGGTGATGAACTAATGGATGATTGATACCTAAGCCACCAGTAAACAGTCTGAATTGGCCAAGAGCCTGCCTGATGAACATCTCAACTCCACTCACCACAGTAGCACCTACCTCTCTCGCCTCTTGCAGGAGTCTCGTATCTCTGGGTGTGTAAACAGCATCGAAAACCAACTCATATGCTTTTAAAGCCTCCTGTCCATCCAGAAACTAAAATGTTGGTATAAAGTTCATGATTAGTATCTACTTAAGAATCAAAAGTGAAACTAGAAACCTTCGACAGAGGGCTTTGAACTGTGTTTGGTTCCATTCCAACTGCAGAAGCGTTTGCAAGGACCATTCCCTTCTCCGGACAATACGTGTCTAGAATCTCGTAAGGTAGCGCTTCTCCTGAAACCGCCTGAGCCAGGGCTTTTGCTCTCTCTTTTTGGAAAAAGTCCGCAGTTAGAAATACAAGAATGATGAGATTCCTTCAGAAATCAGAATACTCGTCACTTTTCTTACCGTAATTGCGGTTGAATATAACAACTCTAGCCCCTCTGCTTTTGGCACCAAAAGCAAGTGCTCTTCCTGCTCCTCCTGCTCCAACCAGCACAAATGTTCTCCCAGCCAGAGGAGAAGGATCGGATGCGTCTCTCTTTGTTAATCCTCTATCTGCTTTTCCAAAATTGCCTTCTTAGTTAATAAATTGTTTTTCAGACAAATCATGAATCAGCACAAACATGTGTTCTATACCAGAAAGATTTATCTAGTTGCCAATGGTTTCCAACTCAATCTACTAAATGGATTTTCTGAAGCTAGATAAAGGGTAAGTTTTAGTACTGCTCTTTGAACAGAGATAATCAACCAGTATGGTACCTGTCATTGCATCCTCAATTGCAGTTATACAAGCCTCACAATCTGTGTTGTAACCGACGAGCTTCCCATCATCAGACCGCCTTATTATGGTGTTCACAGCTCCTATGGACTGATTCACAAAGAATTCAACTGTTTAGAACCTTATAAAAAAAATTTAATCAAACAAGCAAGAACTTTCAATTGATAAGTATCTCATGTGTTATTTAGCTATTTGATCCTGTAGTTACTCTTCAAGCCGCAGTTTTAATGAGATGACATTTATGCATATAACTAAGAATCTTGGCACGTGAAGACTTTAAATCAGATAAAATAATTTGGTTTCACGTGAACTTTGATATCATTTCCGAACAAATCCAACTTGAACAGAGAAAAACTGCAATCTGCCATGCATGATAACTGTTTTCTAACTCATTGGAGTTTCCTGACCTTAGCCAGTGGGTGGACTTCATCGCAGCACCCTACTGCCACCTCCTTGTGTGGGATCCCAACACTACAAGCATTGAGCAGAAGGGAAATGACTATTTATCAAATGACAATACTAGTTGATATTGACTATAACATGAGAATGCAGAGCTGATGAAGTCTAGTAGTGTAACAGCTATAAAACTTGAAATAAATAGAAGGGGTTTATTATATACCTGAAACCAGCGAAGTCAGAGCTTGTATAAGTTCTAAAAAATTCTTTGATGTCGTCCACTAGCATAGGAACATAGATTCCATTGTATCCTATATGCCTAAAAGCAGGATTGTGCAGAATAGGACCTTTGCTGTGGCCAACTGGGTTTGAAATGAGACCAAAGACTTTGGTGTCAGGATTTATGTATTCAGGCTTATAAACTTGCCTGAGACTAAGTAGAGTTGGCATCCCAGGTACTTCTTTGCCTTTCAGAGTTCCATAAACCAAAAATCCTCCAAATTTTGGGCCTAAAAGCTGACATATGAGGCCTCTACTACCCACTGCAAGAGCAACAAAAGGCACCTGAAGACGAAAGAACTAGAGTGAGTGGATTGGTCGAGAACAATACATTTTTCCAAGTTTAAAGCAAGGAACTTTACAATTAATTTGCCGGAAAGATTGTCCCAATCAACTGCATTCGAAGAAATAAGATCCCCGTTAGTGTTTTGTCTTTTCCTTTACGTGTGAGTGTCAAAACGAATACCTGACAATGAGTAAGCATCTTAAAGACAGGCGCCAAATCAGTGATGTAATCGACATCTATCACGAGCTTGATAATGTCCGCTCCAGTAGACTGCATGCACGCGATCAGATGACCAAGCTTCTCTGATGAAGGTTTCCCTCCATTGACATAGCTTGATACAACTAGTTTGCTATTGGATCTGTTGTAGAAATATTCAGCCATGTTGCTGTCTGAAGCTATCTGTAAGCGTTTCATGTGGGGAAGCGATATTTCAATATTTCCTTGTCAACTTGATTCAGTATTCAATAGGAATGAACTGGAAATTCTTTTTTCTGATTACCTGATAGTCCATTTCAACAAATTCCACATCTAAGTCAAGAGCCAGTCTCAGTACTTGCATACAAGTATCCTTTCTTTCAACGTTGCTTAAAGTTGTCGATGACTTTAGCCTGTTAACAGGACACGAATCTCAGTTAAGCCCATCATATTAGTTTCCCCTGCAAAATAATTTGTTTTAAAATTCAATATTCTTAATATTTTGGAATATCAAATTAAACTTGTATATTGTGGAAGTGACAATTCGTTAATATTGGATTAAAAAACCCTTCTGTCAACTTGATTCAAACAATGTTGATTGCATCAGACAAAAATCGGTGGTTGCAAACAATGTGATCGTCATTGATGATCCAATCCCACAAATTCCGCCTTCATTCCTCCCCTCAGAAGTAAATGAATGATGTCCCAAGTGGTCCTTATGACATTTAACTACAGATTCCAGATTTATATCCAAGGAAGGCAGGTAGGTTAAGTTCAACAAATGCTAAAATTGCCAAAGAAGCAACTAAAATCATTAGTAGCCCTGCAAGGCCACATGCTATGCTGAATAACTACAAGGCAATTTGTATTTGTTCAGTCATAGAAAGACGAAAATTTTGTCCTTTCGAGAGGATAAAGGCTTAAATAGAGTTACCAGGAGCAGACTGTCTAGTTCAGGACATTGAAACTTTTTCCAATTTCTAATTTTGTTTGGGAACTGCTAGTCTTATTTACACTTGGAAAAATAAAGATTATGGTTCACAACTGATCAACTAACAAGGAAAACATGTGGCAAGTTATTTTATGTAGTGGTTGCACAAGAAACACCTAACTTAGCTCCTTAATCGTTAGTTCTGGTAGGTCCAAGGTAGCACAACCATGAGATTCCAACAATATTATTATAATTATCAACAGGCAAAAGATCGAAATCTTCTCTTATCAGAACTTGTGCAGTTCCAGAGGATGAATAAACCTGTTTAGCTGTTCTCGTTCACAAACAAGTGAGAAGGGCACGAATTGATGCTGCAGTGTAATCGCGTACATACGACCAATGGAAGACACCAAGTTGATGAGTTGATGGTATAAAACCAACCCCAATAATAAATAAATATGTTACAAGAAAACCAAGGTACAAATTAATACAACTTATTAAAAAACCAGATTTTTATAACTTTTTTGTTAATACTTTTAACTTTAAATTCTATTAATAAAATAATATTAGTTTATATACTTATTAGAAGTTGACATATTCAAGTAGCAATTAAAAGTAGTTTGTAATTGAATTGGCATGCCACATTATTATTAAGCTAATCAAATTTAAAGTTTTCATTAAAAATTTTAGTTATGTATGTATGTATGTATGTATGTATGTATGTTTGTTTGTATATATAATGTACACATACACAAAAGATGCAAAATGAAGATGGACCAGAAGCTAACAGCCAACCAACTGTACAAGCCATAATTTATCTAGAATAAGCACCATGTCTTATCAAGCTCGAAGACCGGAGTAGCCTGGCACTTGCATTACCTCATTAATGCTTGCCATCGAGTGCCAATAACACAAACTCCGCCCATCACTCAACCCCCGATTTGGCTAGTGAATCAATCGTCTAGGGGGACCATTTGGTAGTGATGTAAAGATGAAAATGATGGAGTTATGAATTAAGTAGGGCTAATGACTATTGGCATTAAACGGATATCAAGTCAGATGTGTTACAGATTTAATTCTTTTTGAATTATTCGTAATTACCTCTTTTTCCTGTGGAGTGTCCTTCTTGACTTTGCATTACACAGTTCACCATATGACAGTGATGATTTGATTATAATATAACAGTTATCAGGTAATAAACTGTCATTGTGATCATTGAAGTGTGTGTAATAATTGAGGGCAGACAACCTTACAACATGAAGAAGAAACCAAGAAAGAGAACAATAAAGTACTAAAGTGTAGCAATATTCATGATGAGAGAACAGTAACTGGAAACAGGTATATCATACACATATGTATCCACATACCTGAAAGAAACAATGGAAGGAAGAGTTCTACGATTGATAAGCCTTTCGACTTGGGAAATGTGAGAAAAAGTCTCAGAATCAAAGCGAAGCTCAACAAGATCAGCGCCTTCTTCCTTGGCTTTGTCCATGGAAGACAGCATTTCTGCTGAGCTCTCACATTCTAATGGTGTGCACACCATAATATTGCTTTTGAATGCCATGAATGAACGTGCTGTGTTGAAGAATGGAGACAGAAGGGTGAATGTGAAGTATGATTTGTGCTCAACAGTCTCTCAACGGGCTATGCCTTTTTATAGGAAGGAGTGCCACAGTCACATTCGCAATCAATGAACGTGTGAAAACTTCATCTCCATATACACGGCTTAGGACCTAACAAGTAACAACTGTTACCATATTAATTACTCTAATCCTGATGAAGGTAATACTCTTTCTTCTGTCAAAAAATCTAAGCGTGGGCTATGTGTTTTGGAATAAATTAGTTAGAACTAGAACAGAAAAAAAGAAAATAAATTAACAATTTTGTATTTTTTGAATCAGATATATTTTTATTACAAAATTTTGTATATACTCAGAAAGGAGAGTACCAGACATATTTGACTATCCTCTTATCACATATAACAAAGAATTTCTTTAAATAAATAAGCAAAAGTAATTTACAATATAAACATTGCTTATGTTGTCATTAGAATTTTCAGATTTCAACTAACTTCCACTATTAATTAGTAACTATATTATAAATTCTTAGTATTAATATTTATGACAACTTAGCTATCATCTAGACAAATTACTAAGTCAACTATATTATCTTATTCAAATTTAATAGGGCATAATCTCTTTGAATTTCTCCAAGTTACAATATCATTTACTCCAAACATAATTGTTGTTGTAGTTCATTAGTTAGAATACGGTCTTACACATAGCCGTGTTCTAGGACATCTACCTTTTTAAATATATATGACCTAAAACATAGACATATATATAAATACTTGTGTTCGTCCGAAAACATACTGTTAAGGACGCATATGTGCCTTTGCTCCTATTCTTTTCCTAAAACTAAATATATTGTACATAATATAAAACATATGTGTATATTTACCCATGTTCTTTTTTTTTTGATAAAAGGTAAATATATTAAACCAATAATTTATGTACATGGTCCTTGGGGCATACTCCGACCAAAGGCTGTAATAAAAAATATCAATGTCATCTATACAATCAAAAATATCAAAAGGTGATCAATTCATTAGGATAAATCCTATACAAGATCTTGTATATTAAAGACTTTATCTTATATACTACATCAAAGCTCGTAAAAGAAGCATATTCTAACTGAATAGCATTCCTTGTCTTCCACACTCTATAGATGGTACACACAAATGCCAATTGTGCGGCTTTGCTTTTTAGGCGTGTTCCTGTGTAGTTTCTCCTAATCCACTTGATGTCACTAGACAGAGTAGACATAACCTTTGTCAACCCCAGCTAACCTCGAATAATACTCCAAACATCGCATAAAAAAGAACATCTAAAAAATAAATGATCAGCAGTTTCTTGCACAGCACCACACAATCTACAAGTTGGATCTATGTCAAGGAATGTCAATTTATCCTTTGTTGGTAGGCGGTTATGAAGACTAAGCCATGCAATAAAGGAGAACTTGGGCGGAATATAGTTTTTCCAAATAACGGACATCCAGGGCCGAAGCAGCTCATACAACTTCCTTGAGGAGAGGGCTCCATTTATACATAGTCTCTGCAGTCCATTCACCACCTCCCAACAACCACCCATCCTATCCACCAAAGTATTCCAAATCAAAGTCAACTTCTTTATCAAGGGTGAGTCTCAGTTTAAAGGTTCCCAATCCCAAACTGATGATCCCTTTAAGTACACCTCATGAATTGTTAAGTTATTAATTTGCGCTTATTTTGTACTTAATTCTCTTTAATGTGTTGAAATTATTGTTCAAAATTAATAGAATTGTCTTATAATTATTTGTAGATGATTTTCAACACCTTAGAGATGAAATTGAATAAAAAAGATGAAAAAGAAATGAAGAAAATTCAAAATTCCAAATCTGGCAGCAATTCAGTCACTAGACGGGGCTACGTGCAAGGATGAAATTAATTTCCAGATCTGCTTTCAAAATATGAATCTGATTCTTTTGAGATTTTTATAATCTTTTAAGATAAGATTGATGGAGATTCACAATCTGAACATGTGGGAAACGTGATCTGCAAGATAGGATGAAAAAGGAAGGGATCGGGAGGCATTAAAAAGGGAAAAAAACGTGACTGTTCACGTTAGCCTTTGTTTTAGAATAGATTTTTGTTTTCTGCAGATTTTCTCTTGGTTGTTTTTTCGTTTTCTGCATTTTTTCTTCTATATTTTCGTATTCTTTAAGAAAGACCAAGGATGGAGACTTGTTATGTGATTATTTCTTTGATTTCTACTTTCGTTATGAATAGCTAAACTCCTTTTCTTGGTTGAGGGAAACCATGTTATCTGCTATTATGTGTGAGATGTTTCAATAAAGTTTATGTTGTTAATGAACATTGAATATCTTCTGAATTACTTTTTCTAATTGAATTGATTGATTTCTAGGTGCGCAACTAGAGATTGATTCGTTCAATAGCTAGATTAATGAAATATGACGTTCAGTTTCGTTAATCACCAGTAGCAATTGGGATTACCTTCTTTACGTTACAGTCGGAAATTCTAAGAGGATATTCATCTTGATTAAATGCATGTCGTACATGTATTGTCTTGTTCATTGGTTTCTTGGTTCTTAAAGCTATTATTCAATTGAACCTACGATCGTATCTAGGTTGTTGATTAATAAGAATGCTTAGGATATATGTTTCTAATCATTTACACTTAAGAGAAAACATCCCCTGGTGAATGTTTATTGATGAACTGAAATTTTATATCGAATATCCATTTTAGCATGATAACATCGGTGACCCAAAATTAAGATTTTTCTATTAAATTTTTAGATCCAATCACTTTTGTTAAATTCAGATTTTTGTTATTTATATTTTCTTAATTTACGTGAATTACAAACCCCCCCCCCCCCTTTTCGTTACTTTATTTTTGTTTTGAACTCGTAAACTCTCTACCGTTAAAATTTCTCGTGGAAACGATATCCACTTACCATTACTACATTAATTTGTATTAACGAAAGTTGGTTTCTTTTTAATTTGATTGCAGACGACAGCAGTACTAGAATGTAATTTAAATTTTTAAATAAGTTAAATTTAAATTTAGAAAAGATATTTATTTTTCATTATTATATTGAACATAAATTTAATACTATTAGAAAAGTTAAGCTAAATTTTAGTTGTACTCAATCTAACCAATATATATAATTTTATCACAAAAAGTGGTATTGAATAATTCATTAATTGATTACTCAATTTATGTATTAAAATATTTTTAAAATAAGTTAGTCACGTTTTTTATTATAAAATAAGTATAAATAACATTCATCAATTATTCTTATCATCACTTATTTGATAATAAAAGATTAAAAAATTTTACTATAATTTAAGATTATCAATTTATTGGAATGATTCTCTCATCATCAGGAAAAAGAATTTGTATTTATTGGAGTGATTCTCTCATCATCAGGAAAAAGAATTTGTAAATCGAAACTTTTCAGATTTTGATTGATGAGTCATTTTGTACCTTCCTAAGGGTATCAAGTTTCGTTCTTCATTCCTCTCTCAATGTACCTCATAAATAAGCACTCCACGGCTCCATGCACAAAAATGGCAGCTTCATATTATTTCAGCGACAGCTATGGTTGTAACTAGTTTGGAGACAACTCTACTTGAAGATCGTAAATTGAATATTTGGCATGTTTTACAACCACTTGGCCTTATGAATAAGCTTTGGTTTTTTGCTGATTCAGGATGTAGTAGCTTAATCTTCCATTATAGTTTTCCTTTAAGAATTGATAAAACACTTATTAATCGTGCTAATGATTTTATTTGGAATTGTTGAAATATAAGTGGGACTTTATTCCACATGGAAAGAATATATGATTTTGAGCATGCATATAAGCCTAATGAGTTACTCCTCCTAGTACCAATTGGTTTTAGGATGAAACCTCATTTGGGGTTGTATG
This sequence comes from Erythroxylum baracoense, assembly GCA_025629805.1. Lineage (NCBI taxonomy): Eukaryota > Viridiplantae > Streptophyta > Magnoliopsida > Malpighiales > Erythroxylaceae > Erythroxylum > Erythroxylum baracoense. The sequence goes on along the minus strand of JAOTAY010000009.1, from coordinate 17,608,589 downwards.
TGCTCAGTTTATTCAGGCTCAACCATATAAAATTTAACATGGTTGCTTGGGGTGTCACTTATTATGAACAAGTTCAATCACCATAAAGTTGCTTCGGTGATTTGAAGTATGAACATTCTATTAACTTTTCATATTCACAATTTGAAGTATTTACTCACTTCTTTATTGTTTAGTATTTCAACTTTCCGGTTCGATTTATTTTAATCATTTTTGTTGTTAAAAATTAATTATTTTATTAATTAATCGATCAACTTTTCTAAATTAATAAATTCTTATAAACTAAAATAAATCAATTAATTTTAATTTAATAATCTCTTTTTCAATTAAATTTCGAATTTTTCGATGGATAAGGATAATCTATTTTAATTATATTTTAAAATTTTGATTTTATTCAATCTTTAAGTGATTTTATGACCTTTTAAATCTTAAATGTCTTGTTTTACTAGTTTAATTTTTAATCAGGTTTTTAAAACATTGATTTTTTAGGAAGTGCCTTACTTCATTTTTTTATTTTGTTATTCTATTTGGTATGCTTAGGTCACAAATATGTAATCCCGAAAAATCCATAATTTTATGGGGTTTAAATCACTAAAATGAAAATAAGCACTTTGTATAAAAAATTACTATAGATTATGAAATAAATTCTGAATTTAAATCTTCCTCTAGAATTTAATATTATAAAGAATGTCTATATAGATTTTGCTTTTTTAATATTAATTTATCTTTTATTTTATTAAAGTTATGTTTAATAAGATTTAAATTTAATTTTTATTTTTGAGAATTATAATTAGATATCGTAATAGTAAATATCAAGTTATAAAAATAATTAATCAATTTTAAATTTGAAACAAGTAAATTTATGAACTCTTCTCGTTATAATCTTTTTAAAAATATTATGTGTATTACAAGTACGAAACATATAAGAACTTTTTCTTTGTGAGGGGTTTGCCTAAAACCAACTTGATATTCGATGTCTTCAAAATTATCAAACATCCTTCTTTAATCCGTAGTACCAAATACCTCATTTAAATTATTTCAATCTAAAATACTCATTTATTCATTTTTAACTTTAAGAGAGATATAAATTTGTTTTGAAAAATGATAGATACAAAATTGTTGGTAGCATTAATGGTTGTCAAAGCAATTAATTCTTTACATAGAATTATCATATTAGGATAAGTACTGACTTCAGCCTAAAAACGTACAGAAAATATTACTCTTTTTTTCTTTTTCTACTCATATAGAAATTTCACTTAATAAGGCATGTATGACACTGCAAAACTTTCATCTAAATAGCCTAGCATTGAGCATAATCGATAACATTTGGACCTTAATTGAGCAGGTTAAAATGTTGGCTCTAAATTGATCAAATCTGAAATTGTTTGGCCCAAAATTAGGCATTTAGCTAAGGAAATAATATTGCTTTATGCAATATCTTATATTGTATTTTCTTTCGTACATAAATCCATACTCTTATAAAACTTTGTTGTGAATTTCTTAAAGAACATATTTTTCATTAGTGTGGAGTTCCTCGATCAATTACAAAGGATTAATGAACTACGCTTACAAGTCGGGAAGTTAAAGATTTTGCCAAGGATTATGGGATAAAATAATTGCATTTGACTCCATATTATGCTCAAGATAATGGGCAAGTCAAAGCATCTTATAAGATAATTATTGAAATTCTAGATAAAATGTTAGAAGAAAATCCAAAAGAATGGCATAGAATCCTATCTGAAACCTTATGGGCTTATCATACTTCTAAGCGTACTACCGTAGGGGTTAGCCATTCGCCTAGACATATGGACAATGTTTTTTTCCTATAAAAGTGGTGGTTCCATCATAAAGAGTAGCTAAACAGAATGCTTTAAGGGTTTCCTAGTATTTAGAAACAATGATAGTGGAGTTAAAGGATTTATATGAAATGTAACTTCAGAATTTGAATAGTATGATTATCCAAAATGAGAAAGTAGTAAAATTCTATGATAAAATAATTGTAGAGGACGCCTAGAAGGCGAACTAGTATGGAAATTGATCTTATCACCTAGCATAAAAGATAAATAATAGGATAAATGATCACCAAAATAGGAAGGAACATTTAGAATTTATAGGATGTTAAGCGAAAATGCCTATTGGTTATATAGTTTGGAAGGTTTACCCCATAGGCATTTTATTAATGAAAAGTATTTAAAACTTTGTGGCTACCCTTTTTGAAAATATGAAGAATAAGAAATGATAGCGAATTCTTAAAATAAATAACTTTATATTACTAAGAAGAAATCAAAGTTCAAAGCCTATCCGAAAATAGGAAAAAAGTTAATAAAAAAGGGAGGTTTATAATTGGTCTAAATCAAAAGACCGAATTTCGCCCTAATGATTGACGGATGAAGTTTGGTACTCTTTTACTTGTGACACCTGTTATATCCAAAAGGTAACTTCATCCTTTTGTAGAACTAGCAATTGCCCTAACTTAACAATTGTTCACTTATCTTCATAATTCATGGTTGAGCTTTTGTTCATCTTATTAATGACTTTTTGTTTTTCTTTAATTAACTTAATGGCTCATTAATGCTCAATAGCTTCATTTTCTAATAAGTCAAATTCATTTTTTAGCTCTTAAATTTTTGTCAGAAGCTCTTCCGCATCATAGTCCATTATTTCCTGATATGAGAGACTCAACTTCTTTGGGCATATGACTTGATCATGGTATGATTTTTCAAAAGAAGCAAAGACTTTCTCATTTTTTCTTTAAATTCTCTAATAGTGGATGACTGAGTTGTATATCCAACATATGACAACATATTTAAAAAGGAGCTATGTTGCATTTCAGTTAGAAATTGTAACTCCTATGGCATGATCAAATTTAAAAAATCCTCAAAACTTAATAGTTCTTCAGAATTAATCATTGGTGCAACACTAAAAGGAAGGCCCGAGGAAAGATCTAAGAAGATCAAGTTAAAGACTTCTTCCAACATCATCATTATAAACCAAACATCGTTTATCTCAAGTTGTCAAAGAATTCATTAACAAATTAGAAAATCAAAATAAACAATAAAAAATTGTTGTCCCATCTGCAATGAAAAAACCTCAGTGACTTTTGGGTCAAAAGAAGAATTGATCTTTCCATATTATAGTTCTAAAGGGACAAAAGGAGCATAAAAATTTGACATTATGTCATTTATAAAGAAATATATCAACAAGAATTCATAATGGAAATAAAGTTTTAAATAATAAAAGGATGTGTCATACCATTACGACCTTCTTCAAAAACCTTTCAGGAATCTAATAAGTTCTTCTAGAGATAGAGAGTCTTTAGTAGAAAGTTTGATGGTTATATATTCTTTGGGGAGGAGCGAGTGGACTTCCTCATAGAGACTCTTGGATCCAATCGCTCCTCCTCTTAGAGTTAAGAGTTTTGGACTTTTTGAAACTAGAAGTCGCTACTGATTTCTCATTAACTTTTCTTTTAGAAGAGGATTAAAAGCTACCTCTCTTTTAGAAGAAGGCTAAATTTCTTTTTTTTTCAATGTCCAAGATTCTAGAGTCTGTAAATGAATAAAGATTAAGAAAATTCTTTGAAATTAAGAATGCAGAAATAGAGTGGAATACCTTTGAGGAGTGCATAATTAGACCAAGGAATTAGGCTTTAAAAGCTTTTAAACCACCAGGAGTAGTAAGCTTTGGTATGAACCAAACTGGTAGTAATAATCTTGCATTTCAAATTGTAGTTATGAAAACGTTTGAGGAGGAATTTGTTGTTAATAACACTTGTTTTAAAAGGAACCCTAACTAGATAATCCATGATATTTACACCAGGAGGAATTTTTAAAGATATCCCACCTACTCCACAAATAAGGGAGATACATTTTAAAACTCAAAATCATAATAAAGGGGCTATGTTTTAGGGCTTTTTCACCACCAAAAATAAAGACTCTAGGGTTAGTATAAAATAAGAAAAGCTTTTGATAGATGGATAAATAGTAGGACTCAAAAGTTTCAAAGCTTTTTACCTAGTAAGGCCTTTCAGATAAGTCTCTAAAAGGATTTAACTGGTCTACAGATCGAGACTTCATAGACAACAAAATACTAAAGATTTCTTTGGGCGACTTACTATAGAAATTGGTAGACAAACGAAGGCCAAAAAGATTAATAAGTATAAGGTTAGAAGAAAGAAGACCTTCTTTATCCCTAAGATCAAGAAAATAAACAAAAGTCCAAAGCTGGATAAAACACACAAAGATTTAGGCACTCCAAATGAAGATTAGATAGACATCTCCTTAAATTTCTATATAAAAATCATAAGAAAATAGAGCCCAAGGCAAGAAAACCTACTAAAAGTTATTGCTTTACTAAAAGGAAGGAATTCCAAGCTGGGTTTATTATTAATGGGGAAAAAGGAAAATCAATTTAAAAGAACCAAAACAAATTTCTCATGTTCTTCTTCAGATACTAGAGTTCTTAAAGAAGCATAGATGTTTATTAATCCAAAATAAAAACAACATTTAGAAACTTCAAAATTCTAAGTAGAAATTCTTCCAAGAAAATAAAGTCGTTTCTGATAACAGGTAATCCAGTTACGAAGAAAATGTCTTTCAAAGAACTATAAGCATACCCAAAAGGGAAGATAAATGAATTAAACAAAGGACTTCAAAATTTCAAAATCACAGATATGAGATTGGGCTAGTACTTAATAGGATTTTTGGAAAGAGCTATTAGTTGAAGACGACCTTAATTCGAGGGTAAAATTGTACTTACCTTTTTCTCCTAGATATAGGAGCAATGAATAAAAATCATCCATAATCGGGGGAGTATCAATAGTAAGAGGAAGGCTATATTTGTGGTCAAAGGGTGGGTGGCCTTTAATAGTATTGAAAATAAGAATTTTGTTGAGATGTCAAGTGTGAGTAGAAATCCTACGTTAGAAAGAGATGAAACTAGTGAAGGACATATAAGTGAAAAGGACCCATAAATTTAATGCCTTAAGGATTTGGGTTGAAGAGTGGTATCAAAGCCCATAAATATGTTCCCTTACTAGGTCTATGATAAAGATCTCCCATAAAAGTGGGCTCCCAGATCCAACAAATTTGAATGTTAAAATTTAGAGGCTAAAAGGAATATGAAGCCTAAAAATTCTTTACTTAATTATTATAAAAGACGGAAGAGGCTCAAATGAAATAAATACCACTTTAAGTTTAACAGCTTTTAAAAAGAAACAAAGTTAGGAAAAATTGTAGATATTTTTTTTAAATGATGAATTTAGACACATACATCAGTGGAGTTTAGATTAGCTGAATATGTTGAGGAGGAAGAAAATTCACGGCGAGAATAAGCCATAATGTTAGAAATCGTTAGAGAAGAATTTGAAAGCCAGAAAAGAGAATAAAAGATTGTTTGAAAGCTAAGGTGAAAAATGACGAAGTAACGAGAAGCTTTTATATTGTAGAAATAATTGAATCCTAAGGGACCAGTAAAAGGTGAGAATTTCAAGAGATTTACCATCTTTTGTAACGAATTAAGATTTCAAAAGATTCTAATATAATCTTTGGATTTGACAGTTCTTACGTGTAAAACATTGTTTTAGATCTAAGAGACTTCTCACAAATGACGTAACTTGGTTTAACTCACAAATTTAGCCTAAAGTCTTGCAAATTTTTCAATGAAATTTGAATATTAATTAGGAAATCATAAGAATTTTTACTATATGCCAAACATATACTGGGTACAATTATTGATAGCTTAAAAATAGTTCAACTCATTTGACCCACGAGTGAAAGAAGCCTAAATCTAGAACTCTTGAAATTCATTTAGTAGATATTTCATGCATACAAGGATCAGTGGAGAAGTTCAGGATTCAATAATTCTAGATAAACATAACTGGTATGTGCTTTCAAGAAAAATAACACAGGGAGGTAGTTAGCTTAAATATAGGGGAATGGATTGGAAGTTAGATAATGGAGCAGAATATGAAAGTTGAAAGAATAATGGAAGGTAGTAAGCAAAAACATCACTAAGTGGGTTAGAAGTTAAGAAGTTACTTTAGGCAGAAGTCTAAAATACGGAAGTTAAGCTATTACAGAATTCCACAATGTGAATACTGGCAGGTAGTTAGCTCAAATGTATGAAAGTGGATAATTATAGTACATAATTGCTTGAGATTAAGAGGACTATACATTCACTTGCATTATGAGGACAGGGGACGATATAAAAACAACACAATATAAGAAAAAACAACTCTGTAAATAGATCAATCAACTTTTTTCAAACAAATTTTGTTATTTTTCAAAGTTGTTTACTTTGTGAAATCACTTTTACTATATCAAATTCTTTTGTATAGCTAGTGATTTCTTTTTGTAATAATCAATTACTTTCTTCATTTCAAATTTCATTTCTATATATCTTAACATTTTGGTAGCTTAAACCTTCACTTTATAAGTTTTTTGAAACTCACTTATATCTTTGATAGAAGTTAAGTACAAATTTTGTGAGAATTCCTCCCTAACATACCTGCGTTTTAGATTTACACCAAACAAACTTCTATCATCTTTGTTCTATAGAGATGAAATTCTTGATAGATAAAATTCTTGATCATTAACTTCTTAGATGTTTACTAATTTTTATTAAAGTTAGATTCCTAATATGAAAAGAAATTATAGATGTTTTGAACAAGGGAAAAAAAAATTACTAGTGTCCATAGTATTATAATGAGATAATCAATCTTAAGATGCTCAACCTTTTACAATTTTTTTCAATTTAATGCCCAAGTTTTTAAACTTTTCAATTGAGTAACCAACCTTTTGAAACCTTAGGACTTATTTGTTTCTATTTATGTTTTTGATTTTTTGTTTTTTCAAATATAGTAAAAAATCCTGTTTATTTAAGTTTTTGGTCTTTTCAAGTTTTCAAAATCGATGAAATCCTTAAAAGTAGTTTTTGTTTTCGGTTTTTTTTCATAATTTGATTTACTATTAATTCAATATATATTATTTAATATAAAATTATTAATAATTATTATAAATAATTTAATTTAATATAATAATTTATTTAAATTTTGCAATTAAATTAATTCAATAATTATTAATAAATAATACTAAATTCAAAATATTTTCAAAATATATAAATTTCAAATAAATTTTGATTTAATAATTAAAATAAATTTTAATTTTTAAATTATTAATTTTAATAAAATAAAATAATTTTTATTGATAATTTATAAATAAATATTATATAAGTGATTAAAACAAATTTAATTAATTAAAGATAAGATATCTTTAAGTTTTATATAATATATAATTATTATCAATAATAACAATATAATTACATTGACATTAATAATCCGACATGTTTTTATTTTTATTTAAAAAAATAGAAACTAAAAACTAAAAAGCACAATAGAAAAATAGAAATGGAATCAAATGACCCCTTAATAATTTAGTTTAAAACGTTAGTTCTATTAATAATTTATTAAATTGGCTAACGGAATCTTTGGTGCCTATGATATGTAAATGCCCACATAAAATTTTTTTCTCTACTCCAATCTAACTATGGCCACTATTTATATGTCATAAACAACATAGATTTCAATAGTTAAATCAGTAAATTAATATCGGACTGACGTCTTGAACTAAACTATTAAGTCTTTAAAAAGTTGGTGAATCAATTGAAAATATTGGCACTGGATTAAAAAAACTAAAAATTGGGCATTTTAGGATTGATTATTCCTATTGTAAATAACGGTTTTATAAAAATAAAAATAACATCCAATTAATTCAATTGAACATTTGCTCATTTAAAAGATATATTATTTTGTGGCAACGTACAATTTATTTAATCCCATTCAAAGACAAAGAACTGCTCCAAAAAGTGGTATCTCGGTGTTACTAACCCAATCTTCTTTGAGCACCCTGGGATCCTCATCAATATCGCCCACCTCTGTCACTTTCATGCAACGACAAAAACAGTCGTTCTGTTTTTAATTATTATCGTTTTTGTGCTCCTGCACTAGACTTGAGAGGTGTTTTTCGCAATCTGGACCAAATATTCTATAATTTGATCCGTTCTGCGAGTCTTTCGACATTGTTTATTTTGAGATTGAATAATATATTACCATGTTCACACTTGTTAACAAAGCAAAATATATAAATTAATGGTTAAAATTTTATAAATTATAAAATATTATACATATTTAAATTTTTGCTAGCTCTTAACATTGATAATTGAAGGAATCTTATTCATACAAAATTTAATAATGGATACTTGAAAAAATTTTAATATATGGATATAACTTTGACAGAGTAAGCAGGTTTCCTAAATTTTACTAACTATAGGTTGTGAAGATTTAGGTTAGAATGTTAATCTTCTCCCTCTATACATGCTCCGCACATGATTTAGCTTGATAATGAAGGTGTATTATTTCTGTTATGTTACGGTTGGGGATATGTTCATGTTGATAATGAAGATGTATTATTTCTGTTATGTTACGGTTGGGGATATGTTGATGACTTCAGATTTCTTATTTTGCTGAATGGCAAATTACATAGGCTCCAATGAGTTTTGCCCATTCGATTGTCTTCATGAAAATTCACATGTTGCCAACAAACAAAACCAAAATTAGCCTCCATATAACTTGAAATCCAGCTGCAGCGTCTACTTAGAAAGTTATAAGAACCTCCAGTAAAACATTATTGTTTTAGATGTTGAAAAATAAACGCAAGATTCGAATCTAAGCACAGCGAAATAAATTTAAAATTTTTCCATAGAATCAACTTTAACAAAATTTATTTAAAAACATAAAAAAAGAAATTAACAAAGTTATACTAACCTGTTTCAATTTCTTGTTGAAATTTTCCTTTCGCCTTGAATCTGTCAATCCATGAGCTATTCAAACGTCCAACCTCTAATGGTATCCACATATCTTTTTGAAGAAAACTCAAATCTAATTTGAGAGGAAAAATGTAAGAAATGCTAGCTCCAAATTTTCTAATTTTTCCTTTTATATGATAAATCATATTTTTCATGTCTTTAGATTTTGTCAAAATTACAACAAAAGTCAAACTTTAGTCATAATTACGAATTAGTCCTTATGAGCTCAAACATCACATATTGATCCTTAAAGTTTCTAAAACTTCTCAATTAAGTCCAACTTAATTCAAATTTCACTTTCTCCTTTATAGACCTTTTATGTGTGACCCATTAGGTTCCTAATATGTTAGGCATGATTATAAATTATAATTCTATTTCATAATTAGAATTAGATAAATTAAAACTTGTATTAATTTATTTTTAATTCTTTTATAATCACAGATCATGATTGACGTCTAGTAATATGTCATGACTACCCAAATATTAGGAATGTCAAAGTGGTTTGACTTAACTTGTCTATGCATGGCTGTGATATATATATTAATTTTTTCGTCATCTAATGTTCCAATTGGAATTAGAGTATGGAATTCATGTCTACTCTAAATAATCCAATTATGTTCGTTCTTACTAATTAGTAAATGATTATAATTGATATTTGAAAACAAATTTTCTAAATTTCAATTTACTTTGGCCAGAGATTCCCAAAATCATCAATAATCAAGAACAATAGAACATTCTCCATAATTACTTTAGGACAATGAATTCTTTATTGATTTACTTAACTATCTACATATAGTTCATACTATATCCAATAACTACTAAATTGAACTACTCCAAGAGTAGAACATAGGTAGCATCAAAACATAGTAATTCTTATATGAGATAACTTTGGTAATCTTAAATCTAAGGATCAATTATACAACCACCATAATGAGATAATCCATAGACACACAAGTAATGTTCCATTCGAGATTCTCATAATCGGGTCAGTTTAGTGAACTTATTCTCTAATAAGTACTCACATTTTTGTTTAAGTGTCTCCATACTTTAATCTACGAGATCGATTACTTTCTTCATAAGAAAGAAACAAACATATGCTAGTCTAACCATTTCATCAATACCCTGTCTTGATGAAACTATGATTATGAACATTTTAGGAATAATATAAAACGCAATTCGAATCTCATAATTATAATCGCATTATAATTTCTACTTATATAACAATTATTCCAGGGATTTTATCTTTATGATTAATAATTAAATAATTAACAAATACATAAAGATAAAGAATGACTTTTATTAAATAACATAAAAAGAAATTTAGAACCAAAAAAATTGTCTGCAAGGGTATAAACCAACAATCTCCCACTTGCGCTAAAACCAATCGCCAATGTATCGAATACCTTTGTCATTCATATGTCTATCATGTCTCTTTTAAGATAAAAGCTTAATGAAAGGATCTGCAAGATTCTCTTCAGTTGGAACTCGCTCTATCAGGATGTCCTTCCACTTTACCATCTCCCGGATCAAGTGAAACTTTCTGAGTACATGTTTGGATCACTGATGAGACATTGGTTCCTTCACTTGTGCAATAGCATCATTGTTGTCGCAGTACAATACTATCGGATCAACAATGCTAGGAACCACTCCAAGTTTATTGATGAACTTCTTGATCCAAACTGCTTCCTTTGCTACCTTGGAAACTACAATATACTCTGCTTCAGTTGTTAAATCTGGGTTGGTTGGTTGTTTGGAACTCTTCCAACTAACCACACCACCACAAAGAGTAAAAATGTACCTGACTAAGATCTACTATCGTCTTGATCCTACTGGAAACTAGCATCCGAATAACCCTAAACTCTCATCTTAGTTCCTCCATAGACCAGAAAAATATATTTATTACTTCTCAAATACTTCAAGACATTTTTCACAACTGTCCAGTGACCCTTACCGGGATTAGCTTGATATCTGCTTATTATGCTCAAAGCATAAGCAACATCTGGTCTCGTACATAGCATCGCATACATGATCGATTCAATAGCTGAAGCATATGGAACACCATTCATTTTGTCTCTTTCTTCTTGTGTCTTAGAACACATACTCTTGGAAAGATAAATTTTATGTGATATGGGTAAGAATCCACTCTTGAAATTCTCCATGCTAAACCTCTTTAACACTTTGTCTATGTACATGGATTGAGATAAACTAAGCAACCTCTTTGATTTATCTCTATAGATCTTTATACCTAGTATATAAGCTACTTCTCCCATATCTTTTATGGAAAAGTTCTTAGATAACCATATCTTAACAAAGTGGAGCATTAAAATGTCATTTCCAATAAGCAATATGTCATCCATATAAAGCACTAAGAAAACAACTACACTCTCACTTACCTTCTTATAAACATAAGGTTCATCCACATTTTTGATAAAATAAAACTCTTTGATTGTTTCATCAAAATGAATGTTCCAACTCTGTGACGCTTGTTTCACTCCATAAATGGACCTTTGCAACTTGCAAACTTGATTAGGAAATTCTTTGGATTCAAAACTCGTAGGTTGTGTCATATACAGATCCTCTTGCAAATTCCCATTGAGAAGTGTTGTTTTGACATCCATTTGCCAAATTTCATAATCATGGTATGCGACTATAGCTAATAAAATCCTTATGGACTTAAGCATTGCTAATGGCTAAAAAGCTTCATCAAAATCAACTCCTTTTTTTTATCCGAAACCTTTTGCCACCAACCTTGCTTTGTACTTATGTACATTTCCATCTATGTTAGTTTTTCTCTTAAAAACCCACTTACACCTAATAGGTACTATACCTTCAGGTGAATCCACCAAAGTCCATACTTGGTTAGTGTATATGGATTCCATTTCGAATTTGATAGCTTCTTGCCATTTTAAAAGATCAATGTTTGACATTGCTTCCTTAAAATCATCATCATAAGTGAAGTATCATCATTTCCTTTTTCAATATGTAGATCTAATCTAACAGGAGGATAAAGTCCCTTTACATCACGGACTATGTGTTTCTTCAACCATTGGTTGTACATCTAATGTATCATCTTGTGGTTCTTGTTCCAATTGAATGTGTGTTTGTGGTTCTAGAACTTCTCTAAGTTCCATATCACTTCTACTACTTTCTTTAAGAATAAATTCTCTTTCTAAGAATGTAGCATATCTTGAGACAAACACCTTTTGCTCAAGAGGATGATACAATTGATATCCAAAACTTTCTTTTAGATACTCCACAAACTTGTATTTATTTGATTTAGCTTCAAGCTTGTCAGACATTGCACGCTTTATATAAGCATCACATCCCTAACTGTGACAACCTTGGTCTTTTACCAGTCCATATCTCATATGAAGTCTTGTCAACCGATTTGGATAGAACTTTGTTTAATAGGTAAGTAGCAGTTTTAAGAGCATATCCCCAAAATGAATCTGGAAGAACTGCATAAATCATTATGGAGCGTATCATATCTAATAAAGTATGGTTTCTCCCTTCAGAAACTCCATTATCTTGTGGAGTTCCAGGCAGAGTCCATTGTGAGAGAATCCCATTTTCTTTTAAGTAACAAAGAAACTCATGGTCCAAGTACTCGCCACCTCGATCAAATATATGTGTCTTAATACTCTTACCAATTTGTTTCTCTACTTGAAGTCTAAATTCTTTGAACTTTTCAAATGCTTCAGACTTGTATTTCATTAAATACACATAGCCATATCTAGAATGGTCATCTGTGAATGTTATGAAATAAGAAAATCCACCTCTAGCTTGAGTAGGCACAGGGCCACATACATCTAAATGTATAAGCTTTAACAACTCATTAGCACATTATCCCTTTCCACTAAAGGGTAGTTTGGTCATCTTACCTATTAAACAAGATTCACAAGTTTCATATGATTTATAATTGAAGGGATCTAAATATCCTTCTTTATGTAACTTAGTGATTCTTGTTTCATTAACATGACCTAACCTACAATGCCATAAATAAGGTGGATTTTGGTCACTTAATCTCCTTTTCTTGCTATTTATGTTTAGAATTGTTCTTTCAAGATCTAATTCATACAAACCATTTGTAAGCATACTAGATTCATAATAAACATCATCTTTATAAAAAGAACAATTGTTATTCTTAATAATGAAGACAAATCCATTCATGTCCAAACATTGAATAAAAATAATGTTTCTTCTGATAATAAAAACATAATAACAATTATTTAGTTCAAATATAAGTCTAGAAGGCAAAGCTAAACTACAAGTTCCTATAGCTAATGCAGCAACTCTTACTCCATTGTTGACTCGTAAGCCCACTTCGCTTTTTCTCAAGGCTCTACTGTCTGTCAATACGTGCACATTGTTACAAATGTGAGAACTACATCCAGTATCTAATACCCAAGACTATGAAATAGAATTAGACAGATTGAGTTCAATCATAAACAAACCTGAAGTTGAAGCTACGCTTAACTTCTTTTCCTCAAGCTAGCAAGATAAGCTTTGCAGTTCCTCTTCCAATGTCCAGCTACGCCATAATGGAAACAAATGCCCTTGTCATTCTTCTTCTTGACATCGTCTGCTAGCTTTGCTACTTTAACAGAAGTCTTCTAGTTCTTGTTCTTATTCTTCTTCTTAAGGGTCTTACCCTTATTCTTAGAAGAAGAAGAGCTAATAACAAAAATAGAACTGGATTCCTTCTTAAGGCATCCCTCGGCGATCTTGAGCATGTTGAGCAATTCAGCCAATGACACTTCCTTTTTGTTCATACGGAAATTCATAATAAATTATGAAAAACTCGGGGCAAGAGACTGGAACACTAAATCAATGCTTAACTCGAGGTTTAGGTCATACCCCAATTGGCCTAATTTTTCAATGTAGCTAATCATCTATAGAACATGAAGCTACATTGAAGATCTATGAGCCATCCGACATTGAAATAGAGCTCTCGCAGTCTCAAACCTCTCCACCTTACGCTATACACCAAACAACTCTTGAATGTGCAGGAACACTTCCCTTGCATTCATACTTTCATGTTGCCTAAGAAGCTCGGGAGACATGCTAGCTAACATCACACATGTAGCTTGCTTATTGTCATCAATATGACTTTGATAATATTCCCAATCCTTATTGACAGCATCTTGCGCAGGTTTAAGTGGAAGCTTAGTGTTAGAAAGTACAATTTCTTCTCTTGCCTTAGAACAATTTTAAGGTTACGTAACCAGTCTGAAAAGTTTAGTCCAGTCAATTTATTTGCATCCATGATGCTCCTCAAGTACAAGTTTGTACTCATTTTTCAAAACCTGTTTCGTCAAAGAACAAAAAACTAGTTTATACCATAAAACCAAATAAATAAGGACTTTTAAAAAGAAATTTGGTTACTCCCACTATTTTAAACAAATTAATAGCCCTAACTATTAATTCGAAAATTTATCACATAATTTCCTAGTGGGCTAGGATCTAATTTTAATTTAATTGATCTTGAGTTTGCTCAACAAACCAATTAAATTAAAATTAGGTAGATAACATTTTATTAATCACATCATATGTGATTCCTCGATCCGTTAGGGGACAACTTTTTGCCAAAAGCATATCTAATACGTGATTCCTTGCCTTACTTCTAAACTAATATGATCATGAGTTTACTCATCTAAATTATACAAATTTAGTTAAGTAAATCCCATCATTATAAGACTAAATATGTTCGAGTTAAAATAGCACTGAGTTTACTTAATAAGCCTAACAATAAATAAAACTCTGGTTTAATCCTATAACAATGGAAGGCATTATTCATGTTCTAAACATGTACTTAATATTTTAATGAGGGATTTAAAGTAAGGTCTCATTCTAAATAATATAATCTCATTATATACATTTATTTGACATAATCTAATTATGAAAAATAAATTGAGATTTTTTAAAAAAATTAATTTAATTAATCAACTCTTGAAAAATTAAATTAATAAAAAATAAAAACAGCTGGCGCTACAAGTGCAACGCTAGCTATTGACCTTTAGCCAGGAGACAGCATCTCCTGGCCTGTGGTCTGTGGCGCTGCGTCTCCTGACCTGTGGCATATTCGGCCGGGAGACATGTCTCCTGGCCTCCTTCTTTTCCATAAACCTTCTAGTTTTTGGTTTTTTTTAACAGAACAAGAAAATCTATTCGGCTAGCTCTACGTTCAGACTATCTCAAGGCATTCTACCCCATCTGTATTGTTATAAACATACTTATAAATACAAAAACCTCTAAAGAGATAAAGCTCTCTAGAGTGAGAAATCATCACCACCGAAGGTGGTGGTTCTCTAATCACCGGTGGCTACTACTGCCTCCGGTGTTCCTGATCTTCGTCAGTCATGAAGTACATTAAAAACATTCACTAAACATACAACAACAATCATTGAAGCATACTTTACCCAAACATCTGTTACGAATAACATGCAATGAATAAAAACAATTAATAACAGACAAACATAATGGCCACCTTCAATGTAAAAACAAGGTTGATTTAATGAAGTAACATGCTTGAGAAAATGGACAGAATCCTTTGTCTGTTTCACAACCTTTTGCAGTTAATAACCCAAAGCATATGATGCAGTTAATAAACCAAGAGTTAAGCATACGTTATGCATTTAAAACCCGAAAATCAGTAGAAACTGTATGTGAACAAAATCAACAGTTTCGATTTTTATTGTTCAGTAATAAAAAGAAGAGACAACAATAACGCAGGCATGCAACTCTTTGTTTGTCATTAACGCATGCGACTCTTCGTCTAGTTACAAGAAACTTCACACAAGTGGAAAAACAAGTGCAACAAAGATCAAAATAAAATCATTTCCAGAAACATGTGAAACGTCTTCCACATTTACAGAAACAGATGAAACGCAATCCACATGTCCAAAAACTCATGTAACTTTTTCCATATTTCCAAAAGAACTGAAAATTTCCAGAAACTGATAAAACGCAGTCCATATTTCCAAAAAACACATGTAACCATTTTACATTCAATCCAGAAATAGAAATCGCAAGCTTTAACAGCAGTTCACTTAACAAATAAAACATCTACTACCTAATTCCCGAAAACACTTTCGGCAGAATTAAGAACATGCACAAAACTTAAGAGCAACTATTAGAAAAACTAAGCCATGCAGTGAACATGTATCACCACAAAAGCTTTCCAAAATTAAAATTTCATATCACCAACCAAAAACCAAAACAAGTTCAACGAAAAATATGCCACTTTTGCATATTATAACCAAATCAAAATTTGATCAAGTTTACAAATCAAAATTAAAACTGTTAAAGGTGGCTCTGATACCAATGTTAGAAAATTAACGCAAGATCGAATCTAAGCACAGCGGAATGAAGTTAAAATTTTCCACAGAATTAACTTTAACAAACTTTAATCAGAAACATAAAACAAGAAATTAACATAGTCATACTAA
>JAOTAY010000009.1:17573557-17592182 GCA_025629805.1 Erythroxylum baracoense | reverse complement strand
TCAAGAATTATAGTATGATGGACAAATTTTATTGATTAGAATGACTTAATATAATTTCTAGTTTATGTAATTTTATTTTATACAATTAATGTGTAAGTTTTTAATAATATTTGATTTGCATATATTCTAATTTAGCTACAATGATAATTAATTAATTAAAAAATATTGTATTATATTTTAATTATTACACATAAGGGTATAATTACAAAAAAATAGAAACAGGATGATAAAATCAAATATGTTTTTGCTTTTAGTTTTTCATAACAAACCTCAACCAAACAGGTTTTTGTTTTTCAATTTTTATATTACAAATATCAACCAAACAAATTTTTATTTTTTTAAGGAAAAAATAGAAATAAAAAACAAGAAACAGAAACTAAAAACAATAACAAAAAAACAGAAATGGAATCAAACGACCCTAAGAAAATATAAAAGCATTACAAGTTACTGAGTAAAAACAAGGCAAATCAGTAAAATCTGAGAAAGAGACTATTAAGGAAAAGGAAAAGCGAAACGCGTCTAGTAATATAAGACAAACCTTTTGAGTTATAGACCTATTAGAGTTAACATTTTCTTTTTTGAGTTTTGAATTAGAAATGTGAAGCTTTTGACTTCATATCTCCTCGAGAATGGAGTTGACGAGTGATTATCCAGTTGTAAAACAGGAGAAAAGAAAGAATTTAACTGAGAGAGGGCTTATAATGCATGTGTAATGTGTTGACCTGTTAGACGCTATCGGACCTCAGGACCAACGGGACACGTATGATTGTATGTACGGCTTCCCGGGCTACCAGTGCTTTTTCACATGGAGCAGTGTAAGGACATCCTGACGGAAACTTAATAGTTTCTCCAATGGTTGAATGTATAAAGATAATAACGATAGACATTCAACCGCAGTTATGTTATTTTTATCAAATCCAGAGAAAATTGTATCATCCAGTCTTCACCGCCTATTTAAATTGATTACGAGCGGGGGGAAAAAAGGAACTAACGAGTGGCCACATGGAAAAGACTTGGTGCTGTAGTTTATACTTTTTCGCGTTTATGGATGGACATAGCAGACTGTTTGTTAGTGAAACATCACCCACGTTAATAAGCCATGGCAGAGAAAGCGCCAAAAAGGACCCACCGACATGCCAGGCAGACATCTAATACAGTAAATGATAGGCCAGGTTCTGGTTGCTCCCACTCCTCAACCAGCTCCTCTATCTCCAATAATTCCAGGATAATTTTAATGCTAGGACCGCAAATTATGGGAAACAAGTTCTTTGTATAAAGAAATCCGTAATGTTTTATTAAATTTTATTTACATATTTACTCTACATAAATGTGTAGGTAAGATTCTGTAAAATAAGGTAAGAACATACTATCTAAAATAGACGACTTATTCCCTGAATTATGTGGCTTTCTTATTGTATTTTCTTCTATCTCGTTCTGTTGTTTTAGCCACTGCCTCCATGTTTCTCTACTTCTGGTAAACATTTCACGTAAAATGGAAACTGTTAATTTCATCTCTTGCTGTTTATCCACTCTCCAGTCATAGATATACATAAAAGTGTCAAGTTTTTTGAACCAATAATTTACCTGAAACGTAAACAACTAGGGCCCTTCTAAAGGACTAATATATTGGGACCACAGAATTCAGGGACCATGTTTCGGCTATGTACAAGAGTTGTTGATGAATGCAACCAACGGTTATGAAGCTGGTTCAGATTTTGGAGTTTGGACAGCCTTTCAACTAACAGTCTACTGTAACTTTAAACCAACGATCTGTCTATATGGTGTATTTCTTTTGAGCCCTTCACGCACTTGACTTGGCTGAATGATAGTTGGAAGTCCTCTAAGAAATTAAAGAAGTGCGTAAAAATAAGAATCATCAAGCATTGCAGCTTTTCTCTCGTGTCATTGTAGTTCTCATGTGTCCGGATACTCAAAAGGTAATCAATCGTTTGGGAGCTGGTGTTAGTTGATGGGACCTGTTAAACAAACTGCGTGCAATAATGGAAGTTCAGGCAACACGCATTATATCTATTATCATGACCCAGACTTTCTTGTGGCAAGGTACTATATTTCGACTCAGTACTCACTGCCTACCAAGGAGGTATCTTAGAGAGTAATTAAGTGGACATGTACAGCAGACAAATGTTGCAGTTGCAGCTCTATTCTTGGTACTACATGTATCTGTTGGTGAGACGTGTTCATCTGAAATTACATAAATAGAATGGCGCCCCCTCTTGTCCATGTTGAGAGCTCATAATTTGGTCGCATACAACGTCATTTGCGATTTCGAAGCTCAATGTTCAATTAAACATGTGAATCGGAGACGTAGCACTTGAATATTCTCATGGAATATCCAAAGTATGTTATGAGATATTATAACAATATTTTCTTTAAACTCAACAATTAATGATTGAGATCAAAGAACACATGCTCCACATTTGAATTCTGTTAACATTGAACTCCGATAATTTGCTGATGATGCTGTATGTGTGTGCATCATATTATATGTGTGTGTGCATCAAAAGAAAATTATATTATATGTGTGTGCATCATATGATGCTGTACAGAATAATGCCTCAAAACCACATGATACTGATATATTTGAATTGAAATTCATATGGCTTTTCTACGTGAAATTACATGTGCCACATGATAGTGATTAGTGAAAGAAAGGACTTCTAAACGGCCACCAACTTGCCAAGTATTGCACTTCCAGACTTTGAAGTCTACCTGTGATATCTAATGGAGTCCATATCATTTATCTTTGTTGTCACACTTCTACTGTGATGGAGTTCATCTTTAAACAAATATTCTCAATACTTCTACCAAAGCATTTCATGGTTTGAATTCTAATGAATGAGATTGCAGTCATTTGATTAAGACTCGTGTCGGAACTACCATTCTGATAGCATTCTGGCTGCTGCAAGTATGTAATATGAGAATGGACTTCTTTGAACATGGACCACATATAGCCTGGGGCACATGAATAGTTACATAAAAGCTTGCTGATCATGAGGAGGGCAGAGCTAGGAAAGCCATTTCACTATCCTGCGGTTGCTAAGTCAAGGTCATAGACCTCCACCATGTAAAAGTGGGGACAATCTGCTATAAATGATTTAGCACCAAATGTCTAATATGCTACGAGCATTATAACATCAATCAGACACCACTTTGCAAGCTATGCTATCAATCAGACCCTACCATCTTACTCCTTTTC
Source organism: Erythroxylum baracoense (assembly GCA_025629805.1). Taxonomy (NCBI): domain Eukaryota; kingdom Viridiplantae; phylum Streptophyta; class Magnoliopsida; order Malpighiales; family Erythroxylaceae; genus Erythroxylum; species Erythroxylum baracoense. The sequence continues at coordinate 17,588,965 of JAOTAY010000009.1, read as the reverse complement.
CACGCACAATGGTTCAGGAAGGTTGACTGATTAATTCTTTCCATCGTACGCTCTTAATACTTGATTAGCATTTGTGAAGTTTCTTATTCCATTTGATTGCCGCCAATCAATTATTTACGGTAGAGAATAGTACAATCAGCATAGAGGGCATTGCTTCTACAAGGTTTTCGTTGGATCCTGTGCTTAAATTTTTCCACAGCTTCTGATGAATTGACTACGTTCATAAACTTTGGTTCTTCCTAAGCAAAGAGTCTCATGGTAAGAAAAAGCTAGAAACTAGTTTGGCTAATTCAATATTAGATTGAAGGGAATAAGATCTTGACACTGAAAAGCAGAACAAAATATTGTTTATATTGATAGAAACAAATATAAAATCAGTCTTGAGAAAGCTAAAGCTTAAGGCTTTTGGTGATCACCTACAGAGGTGGATCTCACAGCTCCAAGCAGTAAGGAAAGCATGGGATCCTTAACCAATAATTAAGTTTTAAAGAAACTCCACACACCATTCCTTCCCCTAAGGAAACTGAGGAACTTTATGTTTCTAGAAGGTAATCCTAATCGAGTTGCTATTTATTTGAATTAGTAAAATCCAATTTTAATCAATGGAAAACTGTGAATTAGAAAAGAAAATATGACACTTAACAACAAAATTCTAATCCAGTTCTTATTTGGAAGAATTATCTGTATACAATGAAGTGGTATTTTATAATTGCTCCATAAGCATCAAGGATACCATCATGGAACTATTGATTTAACTGCAGCAAGACAACTCTTATATAAAAATATCAAAATAAATTAACTAAATATGAGCTCATTTTAAAAAGATTTCTGTATTTAACTTGATTTCGTTCATTCAGGTTAATTTTGTTCCATGTCTAGAGTTGACAGAAACCTCAGAGTTTTCTGATTCATACAGTTTATAATAACCAGTAGATTTGCAGAAGAAAGCATGATCCTGCCCGTGGATTGTCATAATACTGATGGCCTATAATATCAGGCAAGGTAGCACCTTTCACTAGTCTACACTTCAGAACTTTTCACTCCTTACAAAATGAATCGAATTAATAGAAAAAAAAGAGTTTTATTTGCGGAAGAAACTTTCCAGAACACTTATAATCAAAGCAACTTAGTGCTCTGAAGCATACATCACAGGCAAAGTTATAGAAAAGCTCCAGAGATATGTATTAACAATGATTTCGGAATGAGATTGGCAGTATGTGCAGCAATGCTGGCATGCTGAAGAGAAGAAAAGATCTATTGGAGAATTATCAAGCATTTAATACCATTCTTTATTTACAAAATACCCCTCAGCTCAAACAGTTGAAGTGATAGAAAGTAAAAACAAAGACGGGAGAAGCAATAACATTAGCCTGCAAAAATGATTGATGGCTACTCAGATGTTCTAACCTTGAAGTTCTATTCGATGAGCAATCAAGTTCACTGCAGCATTTGCTGATGAGAACGCTCCATGAAAGCTTTCTTGGTAGGAAATAGATTCCAAAGCTCTAGCCATCTTCAACAAAATTACACCTAGGTCAGTCTGTTTCTCCAGTAAAGCCTCGTAGTATGACTGAGCAGCGACCTGGCTGATTTCCACATTGGTTTCCTCAGGGCAGTACTCATCATCCAACCATTTGTGCAGGTTCACCCTCAACCACTTTGATTCCTGAAGACATGATTAAGACATGTTGTGAGCATCCAAAAACAATAATCTATCCACAAACACCTAAAAACAATCACCACATACTCAAGTCCCATCATTACCAGTAGCAAGATGTCCAGCAAAAGGCACGAACACTAGAAAGATTTCAATTGTACGGCCAAACGTTTAGAAAACACAATAGTTCCTCACATTGTTGGGTGATTGCTCAAGTTTAATTCATTTAAGCAGTTACTCGCTTGGTAGCGCAGGTAATGCCTCCGATTCCTTAACTGATCTAACCTCCTTTATTCCTCAGGTTATAACTTAGGATCAGGCGGAGTTTCCCTCCAAACCCTTCACAAGACATGAATATAGAAAAGGCTCTTTCACATTTAAATGCAAACATGGCACCAGTTACCAACGAATTCAATGCAACTCTTTTTCCTAAAACTTGGCACTTATTGGGTAACTCTATTCCTTCAATTATCCTTGAATTTTTGTAAGCGGCAGACTACCTAGAGAATCAAACAAAACTTGCATTTGTTTAATTCCTAAAGTTCCTAACCTGACTTGCTTCCAAGAATTCACGCCCATCTCTTATCATAACATGGTGTACAAGATAATCTCAAAATTGCTTATAAATAGATTAAAAGAGGTGTTCAAGACGTTCATGAGTTCCTCGCAATGGACTTTCATACAAAGCCAAAACATTGGTGATAATATCCTTTAGCCACAGAAATTGTTCAAAAATTATCAAAGCGAACACAACAGCAATGATTGCACAATAAATATTGATTTTTGTAAAGTGGCTGATCTTGTGGATTAGAATTTCCTCTTCAATACTTTGACAGCTATAGGATTTCCAAAAATATATATATGTTGGTTGGATCAAGAAATGTATTGTTACAGCTTCTTATAGTATCTTGATTAATGGTGAACCAACTAAAATCTTCAAAGGCGAGAAAGATTGAGGTAAGGTTATCCACCCTTGCCTTTGCATTATTTGTATAGAAGATATAGTACACCTGATTGCTAGGAAAATTGAGATGTGTGAGAACTTCAAATACTATAACAAAATGTGTGAGAACTTCAAATAGTATAACAAAAGCAGCAAACTTAGGCTGTTCAGTCCCTCCCTTATGGATGATCTCCTATTCTTTTGCAAAACTAACTTGAATTCAGTCAAGCTACTCTTCAGCTGCACAATGTATGCTATTTTGAAAGAAAAGAATTGACAAATATTCAAAGACCTGAAAGCAGAAGCCTGTCTGTCAGAATCTTTTCAATTGGATTAAAGAGATTCTGCTTGCTAAAAGGATTAACACCAGGATGTCTTCAGCCATGACGTCTACTTGGAACATATGTTGATCTGCTGATTGTCCATCTCGTCTGAAAGTTTTTGAAGGAAGTTTTTTAACTGGATCTGATGTTTAGTTGTTCTGCTTTCACTTATGCTGTTTATCGTATTTCTCCTTATAGAGTAGTGCTGATATGTTGTTTCTCATGTTGGAAGGACAATCCGGTATTTCCAGTTTCTGGTTCTGTTTCCTTATCATTTATTTACTTTCCCCCCCAAAAAAAAATATTCTTAGTATTTCCCCAATAAAATGATAGCCAATTCTTTGGAGTATTCTGATGAAATTGTGTATGTTAATGACTTCAATAGGAAAATTACCCATAACTGATCCTGTCTTCAAACAGTGGTATGTGCATGGAACTAAGTTTTTGAAAGATCTTGTCAGGTAAAAATACCCCGGATTCAACTCGGGTTGTATTAAATAACCCGTAAGAGAGTAACGAAAAATAGAGAAGGAGCAAAATAAATGAGACACTGAACATAAAAATTTACATAGTTCCGTCAATGTGACTTGCGCCTAAGGCCGGAAGTTGAGCCAAATTCACTAATATGTAGAGAATGTACAAATGTACAAAGGTTGGCACAAAAGGCTGTTGAATGCCTTAACCCCTCCAGCGAGTCAATAAACATTGGCCACCAACCGTTGAAAATTTCCATGGATGCATTGTTTTCTTTGTGCGCGTGAAATTGTTGTCAATTGCAGAAATTGTGCACAGATTGAAGAATTTTTTGGATGGAAGCTTGGATTTCAGCTATAAATAGAAGGTCTCGTTTGAGGCATTAGTGCACCGAATCATTCCTTCCTCAAAATATCTTCATTTTCTCTCTAGCTTTAGCTTTAACTCCACGAGCTTATCTTTGATAGCTCAGATTGAAGAAATTGAGATTGAAGAAATTTTTGGATGAAAGCTTGGGATTTCAACTATAAATAGAAGGCCTTGTTTGAGGCATCAGTGCATCGAATCATTCCTTCCTCAAAATATCTTCATTTTCTCTCTAGCTTCAGCTTTAACTCCACGAGCTTATCTTTGATAGCTCTAATTATTTTGAGAGTTATAGTGGTTGTAAACCTTTATGTGCTGCTTTTGTATTTTTTGTACATTCTTTACATATTAGTGAATTTGACTCATCCTCCGGCCGTAGATATAGGTCACATTGACCAAATCAAGTAAATCCTTGTGTCTTGTCCCATTTATTTTGCCTTTTCTTTATTTTTCGTTATTATTTTTCGGGCTATTAAATTCAACCGGTATTTGATCTGGGGGCTTTTTTTTCCCCTAAAAAACTAGTATCAGAGCTTCTCTTGTTGGTCTAACTTACCATATGCTCTGTAGTTGCCACTAAGGTGAATCCTCCGTATCAGAAAGTAAATTAGATTTTATTGTGAGTCCAAACGGAGCCCACTGCTCCAATTATATCTGTACGGCCTACTGCTTCGATTTTATCTTGTGAGGCTCACTGCCTCGGTTTTGTAAACAGAGCTCAATTTTACTTGTAGGGTCCATATCTCAACTTTGCCTGAGGGGCACGCATCCAGTGCTTTTGTGGGGCCTGCTATCCAAGTTTCACATGTGCCCTAAAATTACTACCTCAGGCTTCACAAATATACTATAATAGTTAGCCAAACCAAGAAAGGATCTTAACTCACTCACCTTTTTTGGTGACTCCCATTCAATAATAGCTCGCACTTTGGATTTATTCATTCTTAACTTGCTTTGTCCCATGATGTGCCCTAAAATTACTTCCTCAGGCTTCACAAATACACACTTACCTTTTTTGACATATAACTTATTATATCTTAAAGCTTGAAAGACATGTTGTAAAATGGCATGCTCTTCCAACTATTTGTTATATACAACAATATCATTTAAATAAACAACAACAAATTAATCCAAAAAAGGATGTAGTATCTTGTTCTTAGAATGGATGGTTAGGATCTACTTTATCTAATGGTCTATATTGACCTTTTAGAATTTTTTACACTACTCTACATACTTCATGTACATTATGTATATATCTACAACATTCTACAAGTTTCTATAAGATTCCATATTGTTCCACAAGTTTCTATAGTCTTCTACCATGTTCCAGAAGCTTTCAGGGCCTTCCATAAGCTTCTACCATACTTTAGAAGACTCTTTTGGACCAAAAACTTCATCTTGTGGGTTTTAAGACATGTAGAACATGATCGCATGAACCGGACTTTTTTTGAAAAGGGCTTAGTGTATGATCTCTAATGCAGGATTGACACTTGATTTTTGGGCAGAAGCCATTGCTACTGCTTGCTACATCGTAAATCGCTCTCTTTGTGCTCTTCTCGATTTTAAGACTCTGGAGGAAGTTTGGTTAAGTACTCCTTCCGATTTCTCTACTTTAAGAAATTTGGGTGTCCAGTATATATGCATGTAAATAAGAGAAAGTTAGAATCTAGGGCTAAGAAATGTATTTTCCTCGGTTATGCTTCAGGAGTAAAAGTATCGTTTGTGATGTTCGGATCCCAAGTCACTTAAATTTGTAATTAGTAGGGATGTTACATTTGATGAGCCCTCTATGTTATATTCTAGAAAAGAGTCTTGTAATCCTTCTAATTTAGAAAAAGAGAATAATGCACAGAAGAAGGTGGAGTTAGAGATTGGTAATTTAGGTCCTTCATAGACGTCTTCTACACATCAGCCAGATCAAGTTGATGAATCAGTAGAAAAAGATCATTTCATAGCCAGAGACAAACCAAGTCGAGAGATTCGACTACCACAAAGGTATGCAAATTTAGTTGCATATGTTTTATCAGTAGGATAGGAAACAGGTGGAGACTGTGAACCTTCCACATATACAGAAGTAGTTTCAAGTATTTATGTTAGTAAGTGGAAGGTGGCCATTAACAAAGAGATGGAATCTCCACACAAAAATGGTATTTGGATTTTGATGAAGTTGTTAAAGGGTAAAAAATTGTTGGTTGCAAATGTGCCTTCAAAAGGAAAAAAAGGTACTTTAGGTGTTGAAAATGCAAGGTATAAGGCATGTTTAGTTACAAATGGCTATAATAAGGTACAAGATGTTGATTTTAATGATATTTTCTTATCAGTAGTGAAACATAGCTCTATTCGTGTATTACTTGCATTGGTTGCCATGTTTGATTTGGAATTAAAACAACTTGAAGTCAAGATACCATTCCTGCATGACGAATTAGATGAGCAGATTTATATGAAACAACTTAAAAATTTTGAAGTTGCAGGAAAGGAAGACTAGGTGTGCTTATTGAAGAAATCTTTGTACGTATTGAAGCAGTCTCCAAAACAGCAATATAAGAGGTTTGATTCATTTATGTTAGGTCATGATTTTTTCAAGAGCATGTATAATAGTTGTGTTTACTTTCGAAAATTAGACGACGGCTCATTCATCTATTTGTTGTTTTATGTTGATGATATGTTTATTGCTGCCAAGAATATTACAGATATTAATCATTTGAAGGCCTTATTGCATGGTGAATTTGAGATTAAAGGTTTGGGAGCAGCAAACAAAATTATTGGCATGGAGATAAGACGTGATCGAGGAGCTGGTAAATTATTCTTGACTCTAGAGAAATATTTTAGTAAAATTTTGGAAAGATTTGGCATACGAGATGACAAAACAGTTAGTACTTTCCTTGCTAGTTATTTTAGACTATTTGCTGCTCAATCACCACAATCACAAGAAGAGGAAGATTATATGGCACGAGTTCCGTATTCTAGTGTCGTCGAAAAATTATGTATGCAATAGTAAATACTTGTCTCAATATTTCACAAGTTGTTAATGTCGTTAGCAGATATATGACCAATCCTGACAAAAAACATTGACAGACTGTGAAATAGGTTCTTAGATACTTGAAGGGTACTTTAAATTTTTGTTAGTAGTTTCGTAAAATCAGCAACACTTTGGTTGGTTTTGTAGATTCAGATTATGTCGATGATCTCGACAGACGTAGGTCTCTGACGGGTTATGTATTTTGCATTGGAGGTTGTGTCGTTAGCTGGAAAGCTACTCTACAACATGTAGCTTTATCTACTACTGAAACAGAATATATGACAATTACTGAGACTATCAAAAAAGCATTATGGTTGAAAGGTTTATTCGGTGAATTATTTCTATATCAAAGGGTTACTACTATTTATTGTAATATTCAGAGTACTATTCATTTGACAAAAGACCAGATATATTATAAGAGGACAAAACATATTAATGTTAAGTATTATTTTATTCGAAATACTATTGTAGAGAAGAAGGTCCTTATTTAGAAGATCAACACTAAAGATAATCCTACTGATATGTTTACGAAGACTCTTTCAGTTTACAAGTTCAAGCAGTGCTTGGACTTAATTGGTGTTCGAAGTTGATGATATAGCCCTTTGGGGCATTGTCAGAGCAAGTGAAGCAGATCATTAATTGTTCGGGACTAAGTTAAGGTGGAAATTTGTTGAATGCCTTGACCCCTCCACCGAGTCAACAAACATTGGCCACCACCGAGTCAGTTTTAACTACACAAGCTTATCTTTGATAGCTCTAATTATTTTGGAAGTTATAGTGGTTGTAAAGTTTTATGTGCCAGCTTTTGTATTTTTTTGTATATTCTCCACATATTAGTGAATTTGGCTCATCCTCCGGTTATAGACGTAGGTCACATTGGCCGAACCATGTAAATCCTTATGTCTTGTCCTATTTATTTTACCTTTTCTTTATTGAATTATTAAATTCAACCGGTATCTGATCTAAAGGCATTTTTTTTCTAACAAAGGCTTTATATTCACAACTCCCAAAACAATTAGAGCTATCGAAGATAAACTTATAGAATTGAAACCTCACTAATCACTCAAAAATTGAAAGAATGGTTTTTGGTGCATATGAGCCTTTGGTGGATGCCGATATTTATAAGTCAATTCTCAGCTCCCATCTAAAATGTGCAACCTTTGCGCGATTTTTACTGCCAAAGCAAAATGCATCACGTGGCCAATTTTTTCAATGTTTGGTGGCCAATTTTTGTTGAGTCGGTGGAGGGGCCAAGACATTTAATAAATCTCCACCTTGACTTGGTTCCAAACAATTAGTGATCTGCACCACCATCTCTGGTATTGCCTAAAGGGCTATATCACCAACTATAAACATCAATCAAGTCCAAGCATTGCTTGAATATATAAATTGGAAGAACCTTTGTGAATATATCAGCAGGATTGTCCTCAATATTGATCTTCTAAATAAGGATCTTTTTCTCTGCAATATTATCTCGAATAAAATGATACTTCACATCAATATGCTTTGTCCTCTCATGATATATCTGGTCTTTTATTAAATAAATAACACTTTAATTATCACAATAAACGGTAATAACCCCTTGATGTAGAGATAATTTACTGAATAAACCTCTCAATCATAATGCTTCTTTGATAGCCTCAATAATTACCATATATTTTACTTTAGTAGTAGATAAAGACACTACATGTTGTAAAGTAATTTTCAAGCTAATGGCATAACCTTTAATGCAAAATACATAACATATCAAAGACCTGCGTTTGTTGAGACCATCGACATAATTAGAATTTACAAAACTAACCAAGGTGTTGCTGGTTCTACCAAACTCAAAACAAAAGTTCGAAGTACGCAAGTATTTGAGAATCCATTGCACCGCCTGCCAATGTTCTTTACCAAGATTGGCCATATACCTACTAATGACACTTAACAACTTGTGAAATATCGAAACAAGTACATACCATTGCATACATAATACTACCGACGGTACTAAAATAAGGAACACCTGCCATATAATCTTCTTCCTATGATTGTGATGATTAAGTAGCAAATAGTCTAAAATGGCTAATAAGAGGAGTACTAACCGTTTTGGTATCTCACATACTAAATCTTTCCAATATTTTATTAAGGTAACTCTCCCATGTCAAAAATAGTTTACCAACTCTTCGACCACATCTTATTTCCATGCTAAGAATTTTTTTCGCTACTTTCAAATCTTTCATCTTAAATTCATTATATAATAAGGCTTTCAAATGGTTAATATCTTTAACATTCTTGGCAGCAATAAACATATCATCAACATATAACAATAAATAGATGAATGAGTCATCTTCCAACTTTCGGACGTAAACACAACTATCATACATGCTCCTGGAGAAATCATGATCTAACATAAATGAATCAAACCTCTTATACCACTGTTTTGGAGATTGCTTTAATCCGTATAAGGATTTCTTCAACGAGCAAACATGGTCTTCTTTTCCTGTAACTTTAAAACCTTCAGGTTATTTCATATAAATCTGCTCATCTAATTCACCATGTAATAATATTATCTTGATGTCAAGCTGTCCTAATTTTAAATCAAACATGACAACCAATGTAAGTAATAAACATATAGGGCTATGTTTCACTACTGGAGAGAAAATATCATTAAAATCAACACCTTTTATTTGACTGTATCCCTCTGCAACCAAATGTACTTTATACCTTACATTTTTAACACCTGAAGTATCATCTTTTTTTTTGAAGACCCATTTGCAACCAATAATTTTCTTACCCTTTGGCAGCTTCACCAGAACCCCAGCACTATTCTTGTACAGAGATTTTATTTCTTCGTTCGTAGCTACCACCTGCTTATCTACATTAGCACTTGAAACTACCTCTATATATGTGAAAGGTTTACTGTCTCTACCTATTTTCTATGCCACTGATAAAGTATAGGCAACAAAATCTGTATACCTCTGTGGTGGTCGAATATCCCTTCTTGGTCTATCTCTAGCTATGGAATATTCTTCTTCCACTGATTCATTTTCAACATGATCAGGATCTAGTTCATCAACCTGATCTGTCTTATGTGTAAAAAGCATCTGTGAAAGACCTGAATTGCTAATCTCTAACTTCACCTGCTTCTGTGTACTATCTTCTTTTTCAAAATTACAAAGATTACAAGACTCATTTCTAGGATATAACATAGAGGACTCCTCAAATATAACATTCCTACCAATTACAAATTTAGGTGTTTTGAGATTAAGATACCACAATCGATATCTTTTCACCCTTGAAGCATAACCGAGAAAAATACATTTCTTAGCCTTAAGTTTTAACTTTTTCTCATTTACAAGCATATATGTTGCACACCTAAATATTCTTAAATTAGAGTAATCAACAGGATTATCTGACCAAACTTCCTCGGGAGTTTTGAAATTGAGAGGAGCACAAAGAGAGTAATTGACGATGTAACAATTTGTAGCAATGACTTCTGCCCAAAAATTAAGTGTCAACCCTGCATTAGAGATTATACACTGAGCCCTTTCCAAACGAGTCTGGTTCATACGCTCGGCGACTCCATTTTGTTACGGAGTCATTTTGACAGTGTGATGCTGAGCAATTCTTTCGTTCTTGCAAAATTCATTGAAGTCACCTCCACAAAATTTCAAACCATTATTTGTCCCCAGTTGCTTGATATATTTTTCTGTCTACTTTTCAATCAAAACTTTCCATTGCTTAAAGATTAAGAAAACATAATTCTTATGTTTCAAGAAATACACTCAAACTTTTCTTGAATAATCATCAATAAAATGCAACATATACTGGGTACCACCTTTGAAAGAAACACGAGAGGGCTCTCAAAAATCAGAATGAATATAATCCAAAGTACCTTTTATTTTGTGAACAGCTGGAGAACTGAAACTGACTCGTTTCTATTTCTCAAAGATATAATACTCACGAAAGTCCATCTTACTAGTACTTTGATCACAACGTAGGCCTCTTTTGCTTAACAACGTTAAATCTTTCTCCCCCATGTGTCTTAAACGCATATGCCATAATTTGATAATGTTAGCATTTGAGAATGTAGAGACTGTCGTAACATCTGTTACAGTAGATCCTTGCAAAATATATAAACTATCAGATTTGCAAGCTTTCATCAATACAAGAGCACCTTTTGAAAATTTTAAAATTTTACCTTCAGTTCAGATTAGAACATGCACCTTTGAGAATCAAGAGTGCTAAAAAAAATGAGATTTTTTTCAAATTAGGAATATTTGTAACGTCAATGAGTGCTCTGATGATACTATCATACATTTTAATCTAAGTTGTACCTTTACCAACAACTTTAGAGGCAACATTATTACCCATCAAAATAATCCCACCATCTAATGACTCATAAGTAAAAAAACACTCATTGTCGGGACTCATGTGATAAAAACATCCCGAGTTTAAAATTCACTCATTATTAGAACTAAATTTATCTTCTATGGCTATAAAGATAATTCTCTCATTTTCATTTGCTACAACCTTAACTTCGACAGTATTGATATTATTCTTCTCATTTTTTTCCTTATTTTTTAATTTATAACAATCAGTCTTTATGTGCCCTTTTTCTTGCAATAATTACAAATTTTGATTTTGTGTCTAGATTTAGACCTGTCTTTGGATCTATCCTTCTCAAAGTCTATGTTTAGATCTTCCTTGTATAAATAGTTCATCTGTCTGACTTCCACTAGTCTCCCTAGTGATGTTCCTATCAATCTACTCTTTTGACTTTAATACAAACTTAATACTATGTATGAGATAGACTCTTTCCTATAAATCATAGTATCATAAAAATATTTAAAAGACTGAGGAAGGGAACATAATAATAATATAGCTTGATCTTCATCCTCAATTTTCACATCTACATTCTTCAAATCTAAAATAAGATAATCAAATTTATCCAGATGTGAAAGAACAGAAGTACTTTCTTGTTGGAAATTTAGACCTTCCAAATCCACACTCAAGGATATTTTATAGATAAAAATATTAGAAAATAAAAAATAATAACAACACAAGAATTTATGTGGAAACTCCTAAACTGAAGAAAAATCACGGGCCGAGAAAAATTTTCCAGGAAAAACACACCTTAACTCTGATACTAATTATTGGGAATTAGACCTATTAAAAATAAGCTAGTGGAATTGAAACCGCACTAATCACTCAAGAATTGAAAGAATGATTTTTGATGCATATGAGCCTTTGTGGATGCTTGTGTTTATAGGCCTTCAAAATGCACAATCTCTGCGCGATTTTCGCTGTCAAAGCAAAACGCATCACGTGGCTAATTTTGTCAAATATTTAGTGGCCAATATTTATTGAATCGGTGAAAGCGCCAAAACATTAACAGATTAACTCTTTTGCGCTTTACAATGAGAAAAAGGATTTCGACAAGAACACCCAAGTCAAAATCATGTAAGTTCACGATACTCACTTGCAATTGCAACAAACTTACGATTTACTTAAAATCATCTCTAATTCAAACCAAAAGACATGAACTTTTCATGGACTTGCGTAAACTGGTAGAAATCAACTGGGAAGAAAAGTGTACCTCTATGGCTTTAGATGGGAGCAGCCAGTGGTCAGGAACCCTAAGAACTTGAACATAGGCTTCTGGGTCGTCTTTATCTTCTTTGCGGCATTTCCGGTTCGACGGAGACTGGGATCGTGAAGCAGTGGACACGTGGAAGTATCGCTTCAGAGAGCTTACTACTGGGTTGGTAGAAGTAGAACTGGAGATTGGAGAATTCCAGGAAAGCGAAGAAGCCGGAAGCACACAGCTATGTATAATTGATGAAGGAACAATACTACAATCAAAACTTGAAGTAGACAACAAGGACTTCATGGTCTAAACGTTGATGAATGTACGGCAAGGGACTTTGGTGGTGGCGGGAAAAGTGGGAGATGGGAATGGGATCGGTTTTGTCCGTTGTTCGCGAAGGTCCAAGGATTTTTAAGGATAAGGCTTATCCTAGCTGCAACAGAGAACGTTGTCGTTCAGTTATTAGATACTTAATTGTTCTTTTTTTTTGGAGTAAAAGGCGAAAAAAATGTATTTACTATAAAAAATATGCACAAGCGTCACAGGGGGCGTGCCCAATATTATGAAAATTCTCAGTACCAGTCTTAAAATTTAATTTTAGTATAGTATTGTATTCATGCCACTCAACATTAGGTACTGTTTAAGATAAATTTTAGAAATTATAACATAGCTCATATCTGTTGTAAATTATAAAATAGTTCATCAATATATTGTACTATATAATTTATAATTTTATATCGACTTTGTCCCTAAAAATTATAATATAGAAATTTATAATAATAATTATTTATATATTTCTATTAATATTACTTTTTACATATTTCACATATAAACAATTAATTAATATATAATAATCATATAAATATAAAAATTAAGGATAATACAAAGTATTTAAAATGTTACAAATTTATCAAGTATATAATACTAAGGACGAACACGAAATTCATCTCGTTCATCCATTTCATCTAACGATTAATAATTCTTAACTGTGTCTTCCTATGTCACGCGTGACTCATATTCTACGTCCACGTTTTACTACTAGCCAATACGTTTTATCGTCCATTTCATCTAATGGTTAATAATTCTTACCTGTGTCTTCCTATGTCACGCTTGACTCATATTATACGTCCACATTTTACTACTAACCAACACGTTTTACTACTAACAAAGGATGATCCAAACTTTTAAAAAACAATTACTGTTTTAATATATACTAACGGTTTATTGTGAATTATCATTATTAATTATTAATTATTATTACTATATTATTAATTAATGCATATATGTTTGTTATAATCGTGCATTATTAATTGTTAATTAATAATTAATAATTATATATTAATGTTAATTACATATATAAGTATATATATAATTAATTATTATGGAATAATACATTAATTAATTAATATATGTCACAAGCGTGACATATATTGCATGTGTATATATACACAATATTTTTTTCATTTTTTACCAAATCCATCCAGTTCATACATTTTATCTAACGACTCTAATTTTTGGTAAATAGAGTTCATTTCTCAAGTTTTAATGTCTTCTACAATCTCCTTTTTATTCTCCATCGTCACAGACTTTGCAATCTTCGTCCTATTTATAAAATCCCTAATTTTTTCTACTCTATATTCCTATTGGTTTAGATCTGATAAAATCCTTTTTCTTCTCAAACCTCTCTCTTTTTCAGTGTCAGTCCTTCATTTCTCAATCTCTAATGTCTTCTACAACCTCCTTTTTTTCTCCATCGTCACAGACCTCGCAATCTCTATGTATTTCTGTTGATTTAGATCCGATAAAAACCTTTTTCTTCTTCTTTTTGATCTGTTCTCTCTTTTCAGTTTACTTTTTTTTTGCATGCAACTAATTTGGATCTTTTTTAATTTTATAGTTTCTTTCTCCAAGAAATAACCACCAAGTCGTCTGGATAGGACCAAAACTTCGGCGGTTCATGCCCTGAAGGGACTCAAATTCATCAGCAAAGCTGATGGAGGAGCACGATGGCATGCTGTGGAGAAGCGATTTGATGAAATTATTGCTTCAAGCAATGGCTTGCTTCGTCGATGACATTTTTGTGAATGCATAGGTACACAAATTACAATATAGGCTTTCATCTGTTGAAGATCTTAGTTTTTATGCAAAGGCTTCAGCTTTTGGTTGATTTGTTGTATATTTGAATGTCGTTGTAATGACAGGAATGAAGGAGTCCAAGGAGTTGGCTGGAGAGTTGTTTAACGTGCTTGCTAGAAAAAGGAACATAATTGGCGATTCCATTTCTAACGAAGTGCTGACGCTATTCTGGGAATAGATTTCTGATCAGAGCTTTGATTCCAGGCTGCAGACTTTCTTTGAGACTTTGAATTTATATGAAAAATACTCAGCTTTTATCAAAATTTAAGCTTAAACAAAAATTGCAGGGTTGATAAAGATGTTGATGGAAAACTTACTGAGGAGGAAGTCAAAGAGGTAAAGTCCTAATTGCTACAGTAATCAAACTCTGAAACTAAAATTTCTCCAAAGATCATAGAACAAGTTATCACATAAATTACTTATTTTTATGGTTTGTTTAAGCAGATTATCACCCTTAGTGCTTCTACAAGCTTTCAACTATCCACAAGCATGATGAGGAATATGCGAGGTTGATCATGGAAGAGTTAGATCCAGAAGAGCATGGATTCATCATGGTAAAAAGGCTAAAATAATTTTCATAATTATCTTGGGGTATATCTTGATTTACCCTTTTTTTTATCCAGACCTATTACTTGTTTTTTTAATTAAAATTTTGCTTGATCCTGTGCTGATAAGTAGATTAAAAACCTGCAAATGCTTCTGTTGCAAGAACCAAACTAGAGTGTGAGAGGAGATAGCAAAAATTTCAGCAAAATGGTAAGCCAGAAATTGAAGCCTACCATGGATAAGAACCCAATAAGGAGATGGTGCAGATGATGCAGAAGTACTAGGTACCTTTTATTGGACAATTGGCAGAGAGTTTAGGTAATGGCTCTGTGGATTGGGATTATGGCTGGTTTATTCGCCCAGGCAACGATCTCTTTT
>JAOTAY010000009.1:17526083-17553168 GCA_025629805.1 Erythroxylum baracoense | reverse complement strand
CCTAATGTGCTTGAATAAAAATGTGCTTAATTATGCTTTGCAATTTGTAAGTATTGGATTAAAGGCATTAAATGTCTTGGAAAATGCAAAAGAAAGCATATGCGAATAATAAGAGAAGTAACTATGTGAGAAGCTTACTGGCCGAATCCTATAGCTTAAAAATAGTGATATTGTGTTTTATACACTTATGTAATGGTGTATAAATATGAGATACATGTCTGAGTAGTAAATACATTGCATATTGTATGTATAAAGGCTCAAGAGTTGTGGATTAAGGAGCTCGTACCAAGGATTTTTGAAGTCAAGGGAGTGTACACCTTCTTTTGAGGTGAGTTGGGGAAAACAAATCTCGCAAATGGGACTAGGACAACCTAAGACATGCATAATGACTTGTACGTGAATTTTGAGCCTAGGTAATGTATAGTAGAATTGAATCTCAAATAGATGCTAGTATACTTATACATTTAATAAACAACATTGTTTTGAATAACTTTGCACTTGGGGTGCAAAAGATGACTTTCACTACATGAAATAATGTTTTGGAACTTACATATGCATAACCGAGTCATTTATGCTACATGTATGTATTCTTTTTTGGCTTAGAGCTATGGCAAGGTTCCATTTTATCGGTTTGAACAATAAATAAGGTATGGTACCTTACTTGACTTTAGTACTAAATATTTGATATGATTTTTTTGTAATTAATGAGGTAATGATTGGCCATTCATGTGCTAGGCATAACAGATTAAGCGACCCTCGTACCCTTTAACGTTGATACATAAAAGTCGAGTCCTTGTGTCGACACCTTTTTACAGGACTTGCGGGTAATTGCACAGCTAGAGGTTTGATCACTGACAAGGTCATCACCTAAGGTCATGATGCTCTTGTCGATCGTAGTCTGGACTCACCACAGATGAAAGTCAAGTCAACACCGGGAATCAGTGGGTGTGCACACTAGTTTGACTAACTAGTGGCAACACACATAACTATTTTGGCCTCTTTTGAGATTTGATTTTACATATGATGCTTTTCTACTCTTGTGTACTGGAACTGGAACCTATGTTCACTAAATAAGTGATCAATAGGTTAGGCCTATGTGGTTCCTAACCAGTATGGGTTGAATTATAGACTAGAACTATGTGTTTCTATGTCATGTATATTCACTTCATAGATGGTTATATGCATGTTGGATGCGTAAAACTGTCCTGAAGTTATTTAGATCGTTTTGGTATGTATCGGGTTCTGATTGTAATATGTTTTTTCCTGCTCACTGAGTACATAGTGTACTCACCCCCTCCGCTTTTCAACCATGCAGGTTAATTTAGTGAGCTTACAGCTCTGAGCAGATCGTGCGACCTTTTGACATTTTCAAGGCATTACTGCGCGTGGGTAGCCTCTGTTTTGTACTTTTATTGTATAGTGGCTTATGATTATGTTGATATGCTTTATAATTTTGTAAACTAACTCTTGACCATATTATGGTTTGTAAATAACGTTTTGTATTATCGTTGAGATTGCTCTTGAGTGGACTTAAAAGTACAGAAGTTGCGGTAGAATTTTAATGTGAATATAAAAGTGCGTTTAAAACTGATTTACAGGTGTTTTAATTCAGTTTTGGGATTTTTAAAATACAATCGTTGTGTTGTCCAAACGTTTTTAAAGATATTCAGTTAGCCTTGCATAGTCAAGTTAAGGGTACTGTGAGTATCCTTAGCCTGGGTATGCAGTGGTTGTTATATGCCCGATGGGGTTTTAGGTCGTGACAGATAATGTATAATGCAAATGATTATATAGTAGGTTTTATGTTGGGTTAAAGGATTGGAAAAAATGCTTTATACCATTTATTATACTCTTTTATGGCTTAAAATGATGGCTAGAAAAATTATTCTACTACTAAAAAAGAAAATTTAGCTATTGCTTTTTCTTTAGAAAGTTTCTTTTTTGCTTAGTACTAAAGTCAAATTTATCTTGATCATACAACTTTTTGTTATTTGATGAAGAAGAAAAAGGCAAAAAACAAGTTGATAAGATGGATATTTCTCTTAAATGAATTTGATTTGATCATTTGATTTAGTTAGCCTATATAAAGGATAAACTAAATTTTAGAAAAAAAACATTTCCTAATAAGTAACAATTTTCCATGAATGTAAGATTACCATAGTATGCGAATATAGTAAATTATTGGCTACTAATATGTTACCTCTTGATTTGTCTAAGACTCAATGAGATAAGATTAAGAGTGATGCCAAGCAGTAGAAGTAGGATGATATATACTTATGGAAACATTATATGGATCAAGTGATCAGAAGATGAATTCCTGAAAGTGAACTAACTTATATTCTCTCCTTTTAATATTCTTATGCTTGTAAAGGTCACTTTGGAGTTAAAAAGATGATGAGGGAAGTGTTAAATGTGGTTTTCCTTGGTCCAATTTATTTAAAGACTTATATTCAATTTGTACATCATATGAATTTAAGACTTCTGTTCATTTTGTATGTCATACGATAATTTTCAAAGGACATGCAATATCTCCCCTTTAAATGAGATGCCGCGAAGCCCTATATTATTTTGAAAAGTTTTTTTTGGCATATGTGCCATCAATTTTATGGGACCATTCTATATATATATGACTTGTTGTGGATTATGTCTCAAAATGGGTTAAAGATCGTGTCACCATGATTAATGATTCCAAACTTATTATTACTTTTATGATGTCTAACATCTTCTCTATGTTCAAAATTTTGAAAACTCTAATAAGTGTTAGAGGCACTCACTTTTGCAATAAAACTTGGAGACTTTACTAAAAAACTACAATGTGACCCACAAGGTGTCTATTACTTATCATCCATAAATTAATAATAAGCAGAGGTACCAATCAAAAGATGAAATTCATTATTAAAAAGATGATTTGATCAGATATAAAGGATTGAAACTTACAATTGCATAATGCCTTATCGGCATATAGAGAAACATATAAGACACCGTTGGTTTATCACCTTATTGGTTGGTATTTTGGAAACCATACCACCTCCCTTCTAATTGAAGTAGGAAATAAAGCCAATTAGGATATTAAGAGTTTTAACATAAAGATCAATGAAAGTAAAGAGCATAGAAAGTTACAATTATAATGATTAGAGGAAATTTGTAATGATGCCTATGAGAATGCAAGGATTTAAATGGAAAAAAATAAAGCTTTTTGTGAAAAATGACCTGTAGGAAAGAATTTAAAATTGTTCAAAATTCCTCCTATACCATTCATAACTTCACTTATTTCTAGGTAAGATGTGTTCTTATTGGATTGACCCTTTTATTGTTACTAACTTTTTTCTATGGTGAAGTAGAAATTCAAAATTAAGCAACATGTAACATGTTTAGAGCAAAATTTTGATTTTCTATTTCCTTAACCCTTTTTCATTTATTTCGCTATTTATGACTTTAGGTTTTGCACTAATTGATTTCCTTTTCCTTTTTACTTTTACAATAAGGACAACGGAAAGTTTATGTGTGGGAGAATTAAGGAATTGCTCTAGGATGTGGTTAACTATAAAGATTTCTTTTAATTTATTCCAAATGGATTAAATTGTTATGTATTTTATGGTGTTAAACTAGTTGAGTATGATTGTGGCATGTATTGAATGGTTGAATTAACTTGATGTATGAACTTTAATTAGCATTGACAATTGAGTTTAAAAGATAAGTATGGAAACTTTTTGGTAAATTGATTAACCTTATGAGCTTTTAAGCTATGTGTGATTGAGGCATATATGCTAATCTATATTTCTCCTTATGTATGATGTTCTTCTAGATGGATACATATCTAGAACTTGCTTTAAACCACTTTAGGAATATGAAAATGAATAAGTTTTTCCTTGATTTTAACTTTTCAAGTTAAATAACAACCCAATTTAATATCTTTAATCAGTGCCTTTGAGCATTATAACTTAATTTTGTTTCTTCAAAACCTATCATTTGAGCTCACATCTAATTAAATATCTTTAGCTTACATTATAGATTAGTAAGGAATTTAAATCAAATCAATAAAAAAAGTTTGTTAAAAGAAAGTTATCTTTAAAGAAGAGGGTGCCTGGTGAGTAAATGGTATTTTAAAAAGTAAATTGGGGATTATGTTTGAACACTGGACTTGTATATTTACATTTGAATTTTTCACGTGTATAAAAGGGAAAAAAAGATAGTTTCACATTATAACAATAGTCATATTCTAGATGAGGTGATAGAGTGGAATGGGGGATTGTGGAGTATTTAAAGGTATACTATAGATTATGTGTTCTTAACTATTACATCCACCTATTATTTGTTTTAAATTTTATTCTAATTTTTGTTGGTTTTAACCTTCTTCACCTTTGACCTTAACCTTATTTCAACTACGAAATAAAGATCTTTTGGTTCATACATGTGTATAACCTAAGTAGTTGAGATTTGGTGTATTAGCAAACTTGTGGTAATATATCTTATAAGAACTTAACTAGAACACTTGACCGATTAAACATTTGAGTGACTAGAGATTACTAGATTTGTACATTCACTTATGAATGAAAGTATTATGTTGATTTTTATTTTTATTTTCTTATAACATAAAGTAAAGATATTATGTTTATCTAAGTCATGATTGGATTTATGTCTTGTGATGTGTATGTTTTTTGATATTATAAGGAATAAACAGAGGGTTTTTTGTTACTGTTTACTTCAGTAAATATGCTCTTTCAAGGTTAAGTAAAAGCTAATTATGGGAAATTTTCATATGAATGCAAAACAAATTTCTTTTCTCTTTAATATTTTGTCTTTTACACTTTTTAATGCTTAAATGAACTTGTTGCTTATATTTCTATTTAGAATTAAATTGAAGGTATTAAAGGAACAATAAAGATATTTAGGCAATTATAGATTGCTTTGATAATACTACACAAATTTGGCATAAGTTTCTCTTGTGAGATTTGGTTGAGATTTAAGATGATATAGAAAGCTTATGAAGAGCTTTAGAACTTTTATCTTTTGAGTTTTAAGGAATTTCAGCTTTACACAACCTAAAATACACCTATGATCCAAAATGTGTTCCACATTTAAATATTATAGCATAAGACATGGTTAAAATGCCAATTTCACATTTTTTTTATGCGGATAATAAATCTCTTGGCACCTCTTGCTACTACAAGTCTAAAAACATAAAGTCAAAGAACAAGGATTGTGATACATATGACTATTGCTTGTCTTAACGTGGCGTACTAGGTTTTTTCTGTTTTGAAGTGTTTGATTATGGTCTATATGATCTTTTTGCCTTTTACAATGGCGTCATTTAACGACATTTGGGCTATATGTTTTAAGATATGTAATTCTTTGATGTGAGGTGTGCTCTGGTTTGATGTCTTGGAATAGGTGTAAAATGTTTTGATTATATCCTTCAAGTTTCTACTAATGTTCATGGAGGTGAGACAACATCGACCACTTTCACTAAAAGCACTGATGTTTTAAAGATGCTTCAAGTTGCTAGAGCTAAGGTTTGTGAAGACAAACCAATTGTCCTCCGACAACCTTGAATAAATAATAAATATTAATTAGATAAAAATAAAAATCACAAAAAAGGAATTACAGCATGATAACAGGGAGTCAAATCGTCTGTTTCACTTACTCTGTACCTATTCTATGCTGCAACAAAAATGTGAAGGTTTTAATTTAAAAGAACGACTCAACTTCATGTCGAGCCAATGCCTCCTCTGGTTTTTGAAAGGGCTTGCCGCTTTATAGTTTATATTTTTGATTTTTTTTACTACTATGACTTTAATAAAAAATAAAATTAAAGTTGAAATTCAGTTATTACATTAATAAGTAAATATAATAATTAATTATTATGATCATTATTTTACTTATTATTATTAAATGTATTAATTTTATTTATTTATTAATTATTATTATTAAATTCCTTATTATTATTATTTAATTTATTTATTTTTATTATTATGATTATATTCCGATCTAAACAATTTACCTTAAGAAAACCTATCTAAAAGCCATCACATGACTAACAATTTTATTCCTAGCTACAATGTCAACTTAACAGAAAAGAAAATGTTGCACATATGCATAACAAAATCTCTGCAACTTTTGCTGTCAATTTTCAGTGAAACAGAGTTTTAGCACAACTTCATATTACAAATCCAAAGCCACATCGGTAGCATAATACAAAATACAATCATAAATGTTCATGCTTGATATGCTTCTAGAGTGTCAAAAGTTTCTGAACTAACTAGTTAAGTTACAATGACAAAATTTCCTAGAGTCTGCCGAAACTTGCAAGGTTAATGACAATAATACTAACAGAAAAGAATTTTTGCATATATATAAAAGATAAGTTCTTCAGCCCTTCTTTTATTCATTTCTCAACAAAATAGAATTTCATCTCTCAGATGTTACAAGGTTTATACATAACTTCAATTACATATTCATAGTCAGCACAGTAGCATAATACAAAAATATAATCATGCATGCTCATGTTTGATATGCCTCTAAAATGACAAAAGTTTCTGAACTAACTTAGTTACAAAAATAGAAATTCTTGGGGTCAGCTGAAGTTTTTGCAAAATATGCACCTTGTTGATAAAGATGTTCAAATTTACTTAAACATTCTACTTTCTTTTCACTTTGTATTTACAAGTCTCTTGCACATGAAGCTAGACAATCACATGTCTCAACAAGACCACCTATATCTGCACTATCGTAGTTAACATTACTATTTTGTTGTGAGTTATTTATCATCACATCGGTCACATCATGTGGTTGTTGTGCCTGTAACGATAAAAAAATAGTATCATTAGTGAATTGTGAATAAGTTACTAAACATAATGTCATTAGTAATAGTATTATGGCAAAAGATAAATACCAATTGGGAGTAGGTCATGTCCATAAAAAATGGAACACCTTTAATAGATTTTGTTTGACTTGAATTGAGGGAAACAACCTATCTTCAAAAAAGTTAAATAGTATATAATCAAAATACTAGACTAATTGTTAAAACATAGAATCTTTTTCATTAAAAGTACATACGTAAGGGATATGGAATTGAAGAAAAAAGTTTACAAATAGAACCTGCAGATTAAGGGGGCGGTTTGGTTCGTACAGAGGAATGGTAATAAGAATGAGAATGAATATAGTAAGGAATGGGAATGGATATTATCATCATAATTATGATGGTTGGTTAAAAGGAATGAATAATTACCATTATCATTGATAGTGGTTGGTTTGTAAAAATATTGAGAAATAAAAATTTATCATATTTTAATTAATTAATTGATTATATTGTAATTAATCAATCACAATATATTCATTAATTAAAATATTATAATTAATTTTAACTAATTATATTGTAACTAATTAATTAATAATATTTTAATTAATTAATTAATAATAATATAATTTATTATATTTTAATTAATTGATTAATTACAATATTTTAATCAATGAATGAATTATTTTTAATTAATTATATTGTAGTTAATTAATTATTAATAATATTTTAATTAATTATATTATAGTTAATTAATTAATTAATTAATTATAATATTTTAATTAATGAATAATTATATTTTAATTAATTATATTGTAATTAATTAATCAACATCTAAATCTGATTCTCTTTCAAACTGTCTTCTGTAGAGATCATTGAGTGTAACATATGGTTTGGCATATCTACTTCCTCTTCGTTCTTCTCGCATGATATGCTTGTCTTTTCGTTCCATGATGTTGTAATGATTTGCAGGAGTCAAATATCGACAAGCAACTAGGAATGCTCTAGGTCGTATCACAGGAAGTGGTAACAGAAGAAGGTCATTAGAAATGAACCTTGATCCAAATTATCAGCTTCAACTATCAAACCAGAGAAGAGCAGAAATGGTACCTGCAGAAGTGTTATATACAACAAATTGGAGTGAGCCAAAAAACAAAGTATTTCTAACTGTATTCCAGTTGAAATTGACCTTCTTTGAAATGCTGGGATAAGTGCTTTCCCGTTTTAGATTTTGAACTCAATTTCCCTTTTACACGCCTCTCCACGGCAAATCGGAGCGACAGAGGGCTGAATCTCAGTGGATCGTGGCAGCAAGGCCACTCTGCCACTTACAATACCCCGTCATTGAGCTTTCGATAGTCAAAGACCATTCGCTCCTTTCCATGTACTGTTTCTCTCGTTTTTGGATCAATTGTTGTTCCTGAATAAACCATCATTGCCATAGTTCGATGCCTCGATTTGGATGGCCTTATTACTCCCAGGCCCAATAATGCTTGTACATGCTTCTTAAACTGGGCTTCCATTGCGGGTGTAACATGCTTTAAGGGCTTATCCTGAATAGTTATATCAGGATTGATAAATCTTTCTGATTAATAAGATAAGTGACTACGCCGTGAGGATTGAAAAGAATCATGCGGTTTTCCTTTATAATTTCTTGCTTTTCTGAGACCGTATTTCTTATTTTCTTTGTAATGAGTTATACCTTGCTCTGATACCAATGAGTTATATTGTAATTAATTAATTAATTACAATATTTTAATTAATGAATAATTATATTTTAATTAACTAATTAATTATAATATTTTAATTAATAAATGAATTATATTTTAATTAATTATATTGTATTTAATTAAATATTAATTATATTTTAATTAATTATAATATAATTAATTATCTCATTCCTCTATAAGAATGATACCCATTCCTCTAGATTAGGAGATGAATAGAGTATTACCCAAAAGTGGGTAATCAAAATAATAACCCTATAATCATATCCCCTTACCAAACTCAATCTTTCATTACATACCCATTCCTCTCTTTTCATACCCACTAAACAAGCACGCCCTAAAATGTTGAACTTCAACATTAGGAGCCCCCACCCCGTGCTCTCGAAATTGGTGGAGGATGTAAATTGCGGGAT
The DNA here is from genome assembly GCA_025629805.1 of Erythroxylum baracoense. NCBI lineage: Eukaryota > Viridiplantae > Streptophyta > Magnoliopsida > Malpighiales > Erythroxylaceae > Erythroxylum > Erythroxylum baracoense. Next base: position 17,544,232 of record JAOTAY010000009.1, on the reverse strand, counting down.
GTGCTTCAATTGACCAGAGACTTGAGCTTACCCACTGATCTCACCATACAAGGGCCCAAATCTTAAAGGTTGCCCCTACCCTACAGATCGCCAGCATGGCAGGCATCACACCACCCAAACCTTTGCCAATTGAACTGTGCCCTGGAGGCTAGGAGAGGTCCGCCTAATTGTCATTTGATGTTGTTTTGTTGCCATCACTCTAGCTGCATATTCCACACAATTAAACATTTTATTTTGTTAATTAAATATATATTTTTAAAGTACATATTACATGCAATTACAAATTTGTAATAATTTCAATAAATAAAATCCTGATTAAGACATCCCAAAACTTAATTAGAGGATAATTATATCTTTTTAGACAACGTAATACTTATATTATTAATTTTAGCATTTGCACTTACATAATTAACTATAATATATTATAGTAACAGATAATTTGCAGCTTACATTAAATTTTGAACTAAATAAATATTCATATAATAACATAAATTTTACATATTATCTAGTGGGCAATTTGGAAACAATTTCTTAATTAATTAAGAATAAGACTGCGTACTATTAAACTTCTCCAATCTTTACGCCTAAGTAAAATTTTCACTGTATGTTATTGCTATTGTTGTTGTTGTACATACTATCTAGTATATTATTTAGAAACCTAACAAGAAACTAATTAGGGACTAAATTAGTTTGGCACCTAAAGTTCCATGCCATGACTTCAATGGTAATGATTTAGATGGAGCATCTTCTGCAATGGACTCTGGATTTTGTAATCAAATTCCGTATTTTGTCTTAAATGGCGGTATTTAAACAAACAATACCTATTTGTTATTACAAAATTAACAGATGATGTCTCATTATTTTCAATCCAACCTGAATTTTGTCTTACCGAGGATGTAATTCGTTGGTTATTTAAGTTAAGAGTTAGCAAAAGTGGGAGAGAAAAAACAAAAGCATAATCGAATTCATGTATGAAATATCTTGTGGTGAATAATTATATTTATGTAAGAAAGTTAATAAAAGAAAAGGGTGCTGTCGAGTATCGAGGCTTACTATGTTCTATTCAGTGTCGTGTAGTAAAGATTGGTTACAGGACAAATCAACGCCCAATTTCCAGTCCCCAGCTGGCTGAGGTGAAAACTACTCGTTGTCTTGGTCGTTAGTGTTTCAGTTTTAGGTATCAAATGTTTCTTTTGTTTCATAATATGGAGTTTCCTCTATGTGAATTCCAGTCATTTATTGATCTTTTTAAACTACAAATTTATAATTATTTTTTTAAATATACGTTACATAAAATATAAAAATACATAATAATTCATCAACTACATGCTTTAAATAAAGGATTAGGTAAAAAGTATAAATTTAACTTAATAATTTTGCTAAAATATAAGTTAGATCGTAATATTTTAAAGTATTTAAAATAAATTCCAAAATTTATAAAACATTCAAAGTAAATCATGAATGAAATTTGGAGAAAACTTCAAAGCATTCATTTGTTGCAATAATGTTACTTTAATTTATTGAGAAACTGTTACGTTTATTCTTTTGTGACCGGATGATCAAAAGTTTGAATTATAAAAATAATCGCTTTTGAAAATACAAAAAGAAGGTTGTATATAATTAATGATCATTTCCATCTATTGCAAGACAGAGAGTCTTGTACATTGGAGCAGCCTTTTATTATCACTCACTTGTTTGATTAAATAAACTTAAGCATAAATTTCTTAATTTTGTTTATTTTAATAAATCTTCCTTAAACCTATTACACATGATTTAACCTAAATAATTTGATTTTTCCTAGTTAAACTCTTTAAAACCCAGAATGTAAAGTTTCAAATTGATTGTAATCTCTCACGCGATATGAAAAACAAAAACAACCATAATTTCTTTTATCTCCAATTTAAAAAATCGATCTCGAAATATTATGTCTTTGACAACTTCTGTTTGACTTTTTTCAAACTTTCTGAAAATCATTTCTTTGTGTTTGATTTGGAGGTGATATTCATATAGAGCGAGAAGTGCTATGATGGAATAACCTTTCATGGAGGCTTCTCCGACATTGTGGTGATTGACGAACATTTTGTAGTTCGCATCCCCAGTAGTCTTCCTCTCGACACAGGTGCTCCTCTTCTTTGCCTAGGTGTTATAGCGTATAGTCCCTTGAAATATTATGGACTCAAAAAACAACGAATTCACTTGGGTGTGATTGGACTTATTGGATTGAGCCATACGGTTGGCAAATTTGCCAAGGCAACAGGAGTTGGAACCCATTCCAACTGCTTGCATAGTGATCGTTACTGTTAATGTTACTATAACTTAGGGTCACACCAAATCCACTGTACCAATAAGGGTGTTCTAGCCTTGTTCTAGTCAATTTTATCTACACATTTGTGTGGATTCGACGTAAATGTGTAAATGAGGTTTAATGAAATAAAATAGGAATTGATTTACGGAAACAAAAGATCTTGTGTCAGTTAGGATTGCAATAACATCACCATTAGAATTATTAAAAAACTGATAGTTTATGCCCTTGTAGTCAATTGATTGGTTACAATTTTTATGTATGATATTATTATTTTAGTTAATAAAGGTGTTATTTATCTCTTTATATTTCGTTAATTACATTTGATATTTTAATACTAAAAGTTAAATCTGTAGAATAATTATTATGAAATTAAAATTATGAGTGAGATTATAATTATTATATTTAATTTATATTAATGTATTATTCCTAAATTATTTCTAGTTATAGTTTCATCAACATGAGATAATGTTGAAATAATAAAACTAACACATGTTATGTTTCTTTTTTATAAAGAAAGTAATTGATCTTACAAATTTAAGTATGGAGATACTTAAACAAACACGTGAGTGCTTACTAGACAATTACTTCACTGAAATGACCCAATTATGAGGATCCCAAATGGAATGTTACATATATGTCTGTAGATTTTCTCATTATAATGGTTGCATAATTGATACTTAGACTTGATATTATCAGAGTATCTCATGTGAAAATTAACGTGTTTTGATACTAATTATGACATATTCCAATTAGGGTAGCTCGGTCAGTTAGTACCTGGATACAATATAAACCATATGAATATGGTTAAGATAATGAAGGATCGTCACTTTAAAGTAATTAAAGACAATGTTCTACTATTCTTAATTAGTACGTTTTTAAGGAATTCTCTTATCAAAGTGAATTGAGAGTTAAAAAGGTATTTTCAAATATCAATTATAAATTAATTACTAATTAGCAAGAACAAACATGATTGGATTTAAAAGAGTAGTCATTGTCCATACTCTATATCGAATTAGACCATTGGACGACGAAAGGATAACATTATATATTATATCCATGCATAGATAAGATCAATCATACCACTTTGACATTTTTAATATTTAAATGGTCATAATATATTCCTAGACGTCAATTTTGATCTATGATTATAAATTATTTAATTGGAGAATTAATGATTCTAATTATGAATTATAGTTATAATTTATATTCATTATTAACATATTAGAAACCTAATGGGTCACACAAAAAGAGTAGTTAAAAAGACAAAATATCAATTTAAATTAAGTTGAACTTAATTGTGAAGTTTGAGAAACATCATGTAACAAATATAAGATATTTGATTTTTATTTAAATTAAATTAAATTATAATTAGTGTTTTATTTTGATTATAATTAGAATATTTATGATGTGTCATAATTTTACCTTATTTTAACATTCAAAATCTTCCATAATCTATCTTAATATGTTCAAAATTTAGTATTTTGTTTATTTTTTGCAATATAAGGTTTGAAGATACTATTTGAGTGCAAAAAGAATTGAGTCTTAATCCAAATTCAAATATTTAAATGGAGGAGCAATCTCAATAATAATTAAAGGTGAATCAAGGAGATTTGAGCTAATAACATATTTTATTTTATAGATTGAGATTAGAATGTGGAAATTAAGTGAAATATAGAAAAACAGTATAGCTAGATCTCAGGTGTGGACACACTCTATGAAAACGGCAATTTTCATACTTTGAATATGCCAAAGGAAAAACGTGTTAAAAAGTGGTTTAAAACTTTATCTTAGCCAGATTAAGGTGAAAATCAATAGAGTTATGATTTGGGGACCAAAGAATCATGACTATAAGATTTTCATATGGGTTTTGAAGGCTATAAATAGAGCCAAGGTGTGGAGGAGCAAATCATCCATTTTCCAACTACATGTTTCAGCTTCTCAAAGTTCTCTTATTTTCTCTTTTCTTTAGTCAATTTTAGAGTAGTTTCTCTTCAACTTTTAATGGTAGGAATGACCATTATCGACTAAATCTTTTATTCTTAGTTTAAGGAAGTGGAGGCCCTTTTAGAACTTTGAAGAATATGAGGCAATTGGGTCTTATAATGAAGTATTTCATTTACTCATATAATGAATTTATTTTCTATACTTTTATTTTATAATTATTTTCAATTAATGTCCTAATGTGTGTGATTAGTTTATTGATTGGAATAATCATTTGTTAGGCTAATGTTTGAATATGTAAAAGTTCAAGTCTTTTAATTACTTATAGTAACTAGGAGTTTTAATTTGTTATATTAGAAAGTATTTCTCTTAGGAAAAAGCATTCAACTAGATTAAATGCCACTGAAGATGTTGAGTTGTCTTGCTTTGATGGTCTTCTATTTCTTAAAGCTATTGTTTGATTAAATTTTGGATTGTATCTAAGGTTGTTAAGTAATAATAGTTAATTGAATTATACAGTTAATTGAATGATGTATTTTCGATTGATTAATCTTAAGAAAAGACAAATATTTAGTATTATAACGAATATATGATTGACGAAATAATTATTTTGTGTCAATGATCAATCTTAGTTCCAAAGGGTTAAAGCAATCATAACCAAGGTTTGTTTTATTGAAAACTCTCTTAGTTCCAAAGGGTTAAAGCAATCATAAACCAAGGTTTGTTTTATTGAAAACTCTCATTTTGTTACTTCCTTTTTTTTCTTTATTAAAAAATTTACAACCTATTTTATTAATTATTTACTTTCATAACAAGTGAGCTAGAATTTCTCGTGGGATCAACTCTTACTTTCCTATATTATGTTTGTTTAATTGTAGGAATCTATTGGGATACCTACAACAATTCCACCAAACCTTTTTCACTAATGATAGGGAATTTTTAAGATTTCATGTTCGAAACGAGATCTTTGAAAGGAGCATATTTACAATATAATATGAAGATTGAAAACATTGAAAAAAAGCTAAGGAAAGAAACAAAAATTCAAAAATAACACACTGTTATAATTGGTGAAACGAAAGAAAATATGGCCAACAACCGAACCCCTATAAGAACTTACCAAAATAGATTTGAACCAACAACCTCACTACATAACTTTTCCTAATTTTGATTCAAATTCTACTTTCGAATTAGAATATGGGTTAATTCATTTGTTGCCAATTTTTTGTAGTACTGCAGGTGAGGATCCATATGAGCATCTTTAAGAATTTCATGTCATATGCATGGGATGAAACTTAATGGTATCAAATCAAATTATGAGCTTTCCTATTCTCTTTAAAAGATAATACCCAAGATTGGTTGGACTATTTTCCATTCGCTAGCGTCACCATTTGGAATGAAATGAATAAGCAATTTTTGGAAAATTTCTTTCCAACTTTAAAAGTCGCTAGCATTTGAGAGGAAAATTATGGCATTTAATAGCATATTTGAGAGTTGTTGTATGAGTATCAGAAGCATTTTAAAAAGTTATGTGTCAGTTGTCTACACCATTAAATTTTTGAACAACTTATGATTTAGTATTTTTATGAAGGACTATTATCTACTAAAAGGAGTATCATTGACACTGCTAGTGGAGGAGCACTTATTGACAAAACCTCTGAGGAGGTGCACATGTTGATCATTAATATGGCATCCAACTCCCAATAGTTTAGTGTTAGGAAAGACCATTCAACTTAATGAGTTACAAGGTAAACTTTTATTCTCTTAGAAAATGTATGGATGATCTTATTGCATTTGTTCGTCAATTGGCTATAGGCAAAATGAAAGCATCAAAGGTATATGGGATTTTTTTTAGTTATAAGGCATCCAATCAACATGTGTCCAACACTTTAAGATGGCTCCACAGAGCAAATTAATATGACAGATTTTTGGGGACAACCTCAATAATATTATAATCCCTTTTCAAACACAAATAACCTCGGTTGAAGAAACCATCCAATCTTGAGGTGGGAAGATGGATAAATAAGCCTATTAGCTGCATATAATTAGCCATATCAACCTTCTCTTCAGTCCAACTAGCCAAGAAAACTATCACTTCTAACTCAAGCTTACTCAAGCTTCAAATTCAGGTACATCTCTCAAACAAATAGTTAAAAACTTGGTTACTAACACTTTAAAATTTCAACAAGAGACTGAGTGAAGTATAAAAAATTTAGAGACTTAAACAGGACAAATGGTCGCTGATATTAATTGTATAAAAGCCTAAAACAACATAAAACCACCATCCCAAATAATGATGAATACTAGAGAAAATGTAAGTGCCATAATGTTAAGAAGTGGAAAGGAGGTAGGGTCAGAAATAAGATGTAATCTGCACCAAAATAGATCAAACGGTGCTAAAAAAATCAATTTCTAGCACCCGATTTAGTTAAACCAAAATCTAAGGATGATTCATATACTCCTCCCTTAGCTATACCTCCTTTTCCGGAAGTATTAAAAGATAACTAAAGATAGGGGTGTAACGTTGATTTATATGGGACATTCAAAAAATGTGAAGTGAATATTTCTCTTTTCGATGTGAATAAACAAATTCCTATATATGTTAATTTTTCTCTTTTCGATGTGAATAAACAAATTCCTAGATATGTTAAATTCTTAAAGGAACTTTGTACAATAAAAAAAGGCAGAATCAAGAAAGAATTGAGAAAATTAAAGTGAATGAAAATGTTTTAGTAAAATTCAAAAAAATCTTTAAAAGAAGTGCAAAGATCTAGGTATATTTTCATCCTTTCTAGCTCACTGTGTTAAGTTCTTTTAGGAGGCACCCTAAGTTTATCTTTCATTCTACTTAATTTAATTCATATTTGGATTTTTATAATTTTTTTGGTTTTTATTTCCTTTAAGAATAAAAGAAGCAAAAAATTAGGTAAAATCGAGGGAAAAAAAGATTTGTAGATGTTCTTAACAAACACGCCCATGTGGAACTCTATACTATCGTGTAGATACTAGACATGGCCATGTTTGAGGGTCATATACCTAGCTGTAGACTTCTGGAATTGGAGGACCTACCTCGCAAAGATACACGATTGTATGAGATGTGGCACACCTGTGTAAGTAGCCACACATATTGTTGGACCTACCTCTCAAAGATACACGATTGTATGAGATGTGGCACACCTGTGTAAGTAGCCACACATACTCATGTAGTCTACTTGTGTACCTAACTATAAACATGTTGAGATGAAGGGGTTAATTCATAAAGATACATGACTATGTGAGATTTAGACACGCTCGTGTAAGCATATGTTAACGTTATGGCATATTTCTTTTAACGTTATGACATATTCCCATACTAAAGAAATATAAAGATAGAGAAGTCTTCTTAAGTTATAAAAAGAAGACTCCTTTACTTATGTTAGATATCCCAAAATTGCCTATCTTTTCTTAAGGAAAAAATTCCCTCTCTCTTTTTGTAATATTTCACCTGTATTATTTTCTAAAAATAGTGAAATATTAACTTAGTAGTATTTGAGGAAGTAGGCATATTTGGCTTAATCTCGTTAAATTCTGGTGTTCTTTATTTGTCTATTTAATAGTTATTTTTAGGTATAGTTGTCATGAATTATTATGCTATTAAATTACATGTCTAAGAAAATTTTGTCTAAAAGGTTGGGTTTTAAGTGAGACCATTTGTGACCTCTCTAGTTTTTCCTGAAAATTTACTTGGTGTGATTTTTAAAACAATTATTCACACCTTATTCACCTAGGTAATAGTGCTAAAGGTTAATTAGTTATTATTGGTGGAAATTAACCTGAGTATTCGCAACAACTGGTATTAGAGCCAAGGGTTTTTCTTAGTATTCTCTGTGGTTGCAGCGTGATCTGATCTTCCACATTAGAAAAGATTTTTCCTTGGGCTATTGGCATTCCACATTGATAGCTATTGAATAAAAATTGTAGCAGAGATGACAAAAATTAAAGATACAACTGCACCAATAGCTTCTACCTTGTCTATTCTAACAAGGACTACTGTGACAAATGCAAGATTTGCGATGGAGATTTTTGAAAGCATGGGTCATTTAGGCATGTGGCAAAGTGAGGTTCAAGATGCTCTTTTTCAGCAAGGTCTTGACATTGCCATTGAAGAAAAGAAACCAGATGATGTTGAGGAGAAAGATTGGAAGACTATAAATTATTTGGCATGTGATACAATTCGATCGTATCTTTCTAGAGAGCAAAAGTATGCTTTCTTGAAAGAAACTTTTGCATTTAAATGGTGGAATGCGTTGGAGGACAAATTCTTGAACAAAACCAATCAAAATAAGCTTCATATAAGAAAAAGATTGTTTTGTTTCTCTTATATGATGGGTACCACGATAAATGATCACATCACCAGTTTTAATCAGTTAGTTACTGATTTAATAAATTTGGATATGACATTTGAAGATGAAGATCTGGCTTTGATGATGCTAGTATCCCTTCCTAAGGAGTTTGAGTTTCTTGAAACTACTCTACTTCATGGGAAGGTTGCTGTGTTTCTTAGTGAAGTTACAACTAATTTATACAGTTATGAATTGAGAAAGAAGACAAAGGAAGAACATATAAATGGAGTAGCAGAAGCTTTGGTGGTGAAAGGCTATTTGCAGAGCTAGATTAAAGGAAAGAAAGGGAGATTGAAGTTGAGCCCCAAATTGAGCAAAGATGAATGTGCCTTTTGTCAGTAAAAAGGGCACTGAAAAAAGGATTGTCCAAAGCTGAAGAATAAAAAAACTTAATAAGGAAAAGCCTATTGCAAATTTGAATGTTGTTGAGTGTGAAAATGTAAACTCAAATCTTTCATTGGTTGTTACATCCTCAATAAGCCCTTCTAGTCCATGGTTGCTAGATTGAGGCTGTAGCCATCATATGTTCCCAATCGGGATTGGTTCTTTGATTTTAGAGAGCTAGAAGGTGGAGTTATCTATACAACAAATGACAATCCCTATACCATAAATAGGATTGGTTCAATTTTCTTGAGGAATAACAATGAAATAACCAGGACTCTGACAGATGTTCGATACGTGCCAAGTTTGACGAATAATCTCATTTTTGTGGGAGTCTTATAATCAAAGGGCTATATTGTAAATGCAATAATGAAAGTCATCTTTAGTGCATTTGTGGTTATAAAGGAATTCAAAGAAATAATAACCTGTATTATTACCAAAGTAATGCAGTTATTGGAACAACAGTAGTAGTTTCTAATGATGATCAAGAGCTAAAAGCAGTCAGGTTGTGACATATGCCCTTAGGATATGAAGGTGAAAAATCCTTGAAGATATTAGTAAATCAAAGATTGTTGAAAGGAGTTCGGGCTTGCAAATTAAACTTATGTGAGCATTGTGTCAAAGGGAAGCAGACAATAGTGAAATTGAACATTGCAATCTATGATATGAAGGGTATTTTGGATTATGTTTACTCTGATGTGTGGGGACCTTCCAAAATAGCTTCTTTGGGAGGAAAACACTATTATGTGACCTTTGTTGATGATTTTTCTCGGAGAGTATGGGTGTATACTATGAAGACTAAGGATGAGGTGCTGGGAGTTTTCCTCAAATGGAAGAAGATAGTGGAAACTCAAACAGGCAGAAGGATCAATCTCCATGTAGATAATGATGGGGAGTATAGTAGTGATCCATTTTTAAAAGTCTGTGAAGATGAAGGTATTATCAGACACTTCATAGTCAGGTATACACCACAATAAAATGGAGTGGCAGAACGTATGAATCAGATATTGCTGGAAAAAGTTTGATGTATGTTGTCTAATGCTAGTTTGAGCAGAGAATTTTAGGCTGGGACTGTTACATATGCATGTCATCTCATCAATCGCCTTCCATCAACTGTTATTGGTGGTAAAACACCTTTGGAAAAATGGTTTGGAAAACCTGCTACAGATTATAATTCCTTACATGTGTTTGGTTCCATTGCATAGTATTATGTTAAGGAGTCAAAGTTGGATCCACATGCAAAGAAAGCAATTTTCATGGGGATCACCTCTAGTATGAAAGGATATTATCTTTGGTGCCCCAAGTTAAAGAAAATAATTTTCAATAGGGATATTACCTTTGATGAATCTACCATGTTAAGAGAGGTGACAACTGAAAATATTGAGCTGATAAATGGTACTTTAAAACAAGTGGAGTTTAAAGGAAGAATTTGTTACCCTAACAAACAATGAAGCAGATGCAGAAACTCCTGTAGCAGAAGAAGAGCCAGATAAAGAAGAGGTTCCAACCCAAGAATATCTGCAGTAACAATTACCAATTGCATTGAGAAAGCAAAAAAATAACATTCAAGTAAAAACTTATTATATTAATATGGTGGCTTATGCATCTCTAATTGAAATTGATGACATTCCTACCACTTATAAGGAAGCAGATCAAAGTTTAGAAGAAAATAAGTGGAGGATAGCCATGAATGAAAAAAATACATTCTCTTCATAAGAATCAGAAGTGGAAGCTAGCTAATCTCCTAAAGGTAAAGAAGACAATTGGATGCAAATGGGTATATGCAAAGAAAGATAGATTTCCTGACAAGAATAATGCTCGCTACAAAGCAAGGCTGGTGGTAAAAGGCTATGCTTAAATGGAGGGAGCTGATTATAATGAAGTTTTTTGTCCAACTATAAAACATTCCTCCATTCGAAGTTTGTTAGCTTTGGTAGCACAATTTGATATGGAACTAGTTCAATTGGATGTAAAAATTGCGTTTACATGGAGACTTAGAGGAGGAAATCTATATGACTCAGCCTAACGGTTTTAAAGTTGTTGGAAAAGAGAATATGGTGTGCAAGTCTAAAAATTGTTATACGAATTAAAGCAATCTCCAAGGCAATGGTATAAGCGATTTGACAAGTTTATGATGGGGCAAAAGTACAAAAGAAGCAAATACGATTATTGTGAGTATTTCACAAGCTACAAGATGGATACTACATCTATCTTCTCCTGTATGTTGACCATCTGCTAATAGTTTCAAAGAAACTAAGAGAAATTGAGAGATTGAAGATTCAATTAAATCAAGTGTTTGAAATGAAGGATCTAGTGAAGCTAAGAAGATTCTCGGCATAGAGATAAACAAAGATGAAGAATCAGGGAACTTTGTTTGACTTAGAAACAATATCTAAGAAAGATACTAAAATTTTTTGGCTTGAATGAAAAGTCAAAGTCTGTTAGTACTCCACTTGCTCCTCATTTCAAGCTTAGTACGTCTTTTTCTCCAAAGAATGGTGCAAGAACGGGAATACATGTCAAAAGTACCGTATGCAAATGTTATTGGTAGTTTGATGTATGCTATAGTATGTACAAAGGCTGACATTTCACAAGTAGTTGGGGTTATGAGCAGTATATGCATAATACTGGAAAGGAACATTGGTAAGTTATGAAATGGATTCTACGATACATTCTGAACATCGTAGATTTTGGTTTGATATTTCAGCAAGATAAGTAAGACGGTCAATATGTAGTTAGATATTATAATTCTGACTATGTCGCTGATTTGGACTCGTATCGATCATCTACTGGATATGTGTTTACTCTTGTGAAGGCACCAGTCAGTTGGAGGTCTACTTTACAGTCAACAATTGCTTTGTCGACTACGGAGGTAGAGTATATAGCAACTACAGAGGCTGTAAAGGAGGCAATTTGGCTTTAAGAATTGCTTGCTGAATTAGGGTTTGACAAAAGCACATTAAGGTGCATTATAATAGTCAGAGTGCTATCTTTTTAACAAAGAACCAAGTTTACCATGCAAGGACAAATCACATCGATGTTTGTTATCATTTTGTACTAAAGGTTATGGAAAAATGTGGAGTAGCAATCCAGAAGATTAATAACACTGAGAATCCTATTGATATGTTGACAAAGGTGGTGACTATAGTCAAGTTCTAACATTGTTTGGACTTGATCAATATTGCTAAAAATTGAAGATCAGCGATGTGAAGTGCATTTGAAGACTACTAAAGATGAGTTTTGTGAGAGATTTGAAGATGTGAAATATGTCAAGGTGGAGAATTGTTAACGTTCTGACATATCCCAATACTGAAGAAATATAAAGATGGAGGAGTCTGCTTAAGTTATAAAAAAAAGACTCCTTCACCTATATTAGATATCCTAAAATTGCCTATCTTTTCTTAAGGCAAAAATTCCCTCTCATTTTTTGTAATATTTCACCTATATTATTTTATGAAAATAGTGAAATATTAATTTAGTAGTATTTGAGGAAGTAGACATAATTGGCTTAATTTCGTTAAATATGGTGTTCTTTATTTGTCTATTTAATAGCTATTGTTGGTATAGTTGTCGTGAATTATTGTGTTACTAAATTACATGTTTAGGAAAATTCTATCCAAAAGGTTGGGTTTTAAGTGGGACCATTTTTGACCCCTCCAGTCTTTTATGAGAATTTACTTGGTGTGATTTTTCAGTACAATTGTTCACACCATATTCACTTAAGCAATATTGCTAAAGGTGAATTTGTTATTATTGGTGGAAATTAATCCGAGTTTTTACAACAGCATAGACATGACTATGTACACGATTGCGTTCAGCCCAAAAAACTCTAAGATCCCCTTTTTTCATACATCTACCACTCAAACTATGCCTCATCAAGTCATTAGCATCACCTAGTAGTTGTAACAGACCTAACTACTATGCAATCTTGCTAAATTCCCCATCCAAAACAAAAAAGAAAGATATGACAACTTTTTTTCTGTTCTCTTTCATTTCTTGCTTTTTCCTTTTTTTGTGCTTTATCGTTAAACATTCATGGCAATGTTTTAAATAGGTTTAAGCGTGGGGACATTTTTCCTTGTTTTGATTTGAGAAAATTTGAACAATTTTAGGATGTTTGAGCACTTTCTTTTAATTTCTTGTTTGTGGGTAATGCCTTTGGAAGTTGATGAAATAAGATTTATTAAAGAAAATTTTGCTAAACCATTTTGAATGAATTGGATTATATGTGTGAATTGAGGTTAAAATTTATTAAGGTGAAGGCTAAACACTTTAATAAGATGAAATAACTAAGTTATGCAATTACAAAATAGAGATAATTAATTGATGAAGTATTGCATGAGGATTAGGTGAATTTTTTGAGACCTGTGAGCACTTGAGCCTTCAAGGATAGAAACATCTCATAGCTATCTATTTTCTTTTGGTTATAATTCTCTTTCATTTGGATACCTCTAGAACTTGCATTGAACCAATTTGAATTATTATGATATATGAGACTTAAATATAAGAAAGGCCTTCCTATTTTATCCATTTAACATAAAAAGTCACTTTGCTTAATTATCCCTAATTCAAACCCTTTGAGCCATTTTAAAATCCCTTTCTTTGTGTTTTGGACCTAGATCACAAACCTATCCTATCACCCAACTATATGTTTTTAATAAGGTATTCTTGAGTTATTTGAGTAATTAGATATGAATTTGCTTTAAAATTTTCCAAACTACTCGTTTGTATTTAGTTTAAATTTTTATGAAATTCGTCTATTGATGATAGCAATAAGGATAAGTTTTTTGGTGGATTTATGGATAGGATATTTAAAATGAGTGGTTATACTTTGGGTATTAATCGATGAGTTTATAAGAAGGAGTTATAGAGATAATGGTAAAGTAGGATAGGATAGGATAGGTTAAAGTAGGATAGGATAGGTTATATGGATGGTGCAATTTAGATTATAAGATGGGGAGCTCCAAATGATGTATGGTTAATCAAGGATGTGGGATAATTGTTTAGAGATGAGTAATAATATTAATTCAAGAATGAGGGAGAGGTTATTCAAGAAGTATTAGGTGGCCTAACTCTAACGTGACGCATATGGAAACGTATTAGAGAGTGTTTCTATATTTAGATGACTATGATGAGTTTATTAGATTTGAACGGAAAGTCATATTCCATTAATTTTATAAGATGAGATTTGTAGATTTTGGAAGTGGAAGGATCAAGATAGATATATGCACTTTAGGTTTATGCATACCCAACAAACATAAAAGAGAGGACTAAAGATCCAAGTTTGTCACTAAAACAAAGATGAATCTATAATAGTATAAAAAAACCAAATATATAAACCTTTGGAGAGTGGAAAAGAGATTCATAGGAAAAGGAAAGAAAAAGTGTTGATGATAGTTGTTCCAAAGGAATAGTTCTACTATACGAGAAAAAGTGAGGCAGGAGTGAGTATAAAAGGATTAATTTCAACAATATGTCAATTTTGGTGCTCAGAGAAACCATTATGTTTGGATATATAAGATGAGATAAAAGTGATTTAATATTTGAATTTCTGCATTTTATTATAGTAAAAGGTAACAACGAAATGTTTAAAGTGCTTTTATACTAATGTTTTGAAGTGGGGAAAAATATAATACACATGAGATTTTTTATTTAGGGGATAATACCATACATAACGTGTAAAATGATTAACAATGTTTTAAAAATCAGACCGGACATTGAATCAATCAAAGGAAAGATTTAAAGGTTTAACCGGTAGTAAACCGCTATAAAACTGGTATATAATAAATAAAAAGCAAAATTTAAAAGAATAAGTAAAAATAAAATATTTTATTGAAATACAAAATACACTAATGTCTATTATTTTATAATAAACTAATAATAAATAAATATGAGTCTAATATAAAACTTAAAATAACAATAAGTTTAAGTCTTAAATAACTAAGATAATATAACTAAAATAGAATAACAGATTTTGTCCACTACCACTTCTTATCTAATAAGAAATTCGAACATAATCTAAATTTCAGCCATTATCTTTGTTGTTAAATCAATTCACAATTCTCATCCACCAAATTAAGGATTGTGGTTAACTAATTTTTCCTTTTTTATTTTTTATATAGCCTTTAAGCTCTTTTGCACCAATTCCGTCATGTAATTTTCTAAAGTTGTGAATGAAACATCCAATCAACAGAAATTTCTTGTAAAAAAATTTATCCACTAAAGTAAATGATAATTAAACTTTTAACTATTATATAGAGTAATGAAAATCTAATAATTTTTCGAGTCGTCAATTTTATGTCACCAGTCCTTCTCTAATATTATCTTCATCCCAAAAAATTTACTAAATAAAGTAGAACCACATCGAGTCTTATGGGTATGCAACTTTATTTAATTCTTAACAAATATATTAAAAGACCTTTTTTATCAAACATAAAAGGCATGCATAAATTATAATATAGGAAAAGAAAAATACAAATATGAATCATAAATTCTTTTACGTATTGCCTCACTTAAAAGAACTATATGATGGATCATCAAAATAAGAGTGAAATATGTTGAGAGATATCCTATATCAACTAGGAGGAAGAGTATCAGAAGCCTTACAAGATTTGCACGATTCTTCCTAGCTTTAAATGGTGATGAACTTGTCTTACAACTCCACTTCTTGCCTTTTTATCACACATACGTCCAAAGAGAGACAAAAGAGACTACTACTACTTTAGAGGGTTAAGGTTCTTCAACCATAGGAGTGAACAAAATCTGTTAAAGCATATAAAATTTTAATGAAACATAAACATAAGCTATTATCAATTACCTTTCAGGATTTATGGCTGAAGTTAAAGATTCAGTTTTGTGGTTGTGTTTTCCAATAAGATCAAAGTAAAAAATTATAAAGACACACAAATGGAACATACATATACAGTTATACAAAGAAGACCAACAGCAGCAGAATGGATACACAAAAGAAGATCAACAGATGTTACTCACTTATTAAACTTTGCTCCAACAATTGCTCCACTTCAAATAGCCTAACCGAAATATTAATAGTTTTCAAATTTGGTGTTTAAGATCGACAAATTGAATAGTTGAAAGAGTATATATAACCTAACTATCAAAATCTGAAATAGATATGAAATAGAGTTCTAAATATTACAGAAAACTGTTATAGAAATTAATATGAAATAGAGTTCTAAATATTACAGAAAACTTAAACCAACATTTTAATAGAGTATTTCTAATTGTTATAGAAAACTAATTAATCAACACTACTTATCTGTTAACCTTAAATAACACAGAACATGAACTCTATATGAACTTGACAATGAGAATCAACATTTCAATCCAAAACCATTACAGTGAACTAATCCATGTAAGAGATGAGTCTGCAGATCAAAAGCATTATGTTCCAATCGTTTGCTCCAGTGGCTGTCTAGTTATACGATCAGATGATGCTTTCTTTTGGAGACAAAATTACCATTCCAATCAAACAAACAAATATAGGTCTCTAACAACTCTGAGAGAGATCAATAAGAGCAGCAGTAATTTTAAGAAAGAATGAAAGATTTAAACTCAAACAAGCAGATGGGTTACACACAGTAGCCACCTAAGGAAAGTCACAGTAGTCATCCAAGTAGAGTCTTTGATTTTTGCATCTACAGGTAACATCCATCTATGGAGACGGTGAGACATGGTGAAGCGAAGATGATGAAGAGAAGGTGGTGAAAGGCAAGTCGATTTCTGACTGAAATCTAAAGGGTTAAGTTTAGGTATATCTATCGAAATCTGAAATGGTGAAGGGGCGACTCGCGAAGACAAAGAACAGAGGTGAGACGGAGAGCAAAATCTAAAAGTTATACATTCAATTGATTAAGAAGATGGTGAAGGGGAAAATCGTAAGAGATAGAACGAAATCTAAAATGGTGAAGGGATGACTCGCAAGTCGCGAGAGACAGAGAATAGAGGTGAGGCGAAGGACAAAATCTAAAAGGCTTTGGTTTATTTGTATTGTCGAACTAGTCTAATTGATTCTATAAAAACTAGTTGGTTCTCCTATAAACTGACCGATTTTCATACTGACAAGTTATTAGTTAAAATCGAACCAGACAACTGAACGGTTCATATTTTTTCCTGTCGAATTGGTTGGTTCGATCAGATTTTTAAAACCTTGATGATTAACAAAA
Organism: Erythroxylum baracoense; assembly: GCA_025629805.1. NCBI lineage: Eukaryota > Viridiplantae > Streptophyta > Magnoliopsida > Malpighiales > Erythroxylaceae > Erythroxylum > Erythroxylum baracoense. Next base: position 17,527,043 of record JAOTAY010000009.1, on the reverse strand, counting down.
ATACCATAATACTTGAAATCATCAACATAGTAAATCGGAAAGGCTCAAACATCATAAAATATGATTTGTAAAGGGTGAGATGAAACAATTGTCGATGTGGAAAAAGGAAGCTTATGACTTTAATTACTTAAACATATTATAATGAGAGTTTTGTGACATAGAATAAGGTACAAAAAACATAGACATCATATATTGAAGAATGGGAGAGGATGGATGAGCTAATCTAGAGTGCCATTTGGATGAAGTGGTTTTGATGTTGGAAAAGACAAAGACAACAAAAGACAATTTTAAAGAGGAGGATGGCCACTCATAGATTCCATCTTTAGGTTTTCTCATCAAAAGGATTGCCCTTTTACTTAGATACTTAACATGAAAAGTAGCAATAAGAATTCAATGGAAACATTATTAGTATTACAATATTGATAGATAGAAATAAGTTATTTTTCATATTAGGCACATAGGACATAGTGTAAATTAAAAATATAAATAGCAGTAAGAAGAGTGGTGGAATTTGAATTCGTAATATGAGGATCCAAGCCACCTCTGATCATAACATCATTAGGCCCTACATAAGCTGTATGAAGTAAAAGATTATTTAAGTCTATGGTGATATAGTGCGGTACCCACCATCAAGTAGCCATAGCAAGGTTTCAATGGTCACAAAAGAAGTATTGTTTACGTGCATTTTCTATAAGTAGTACGTGAAGCTTATGAACATGTTTTTAGCCTGAAAGTATGCCCTTGTGACTTAAGCCTTTTCGTTCTTACCCTTGGAGGCCAAATCAAAAATATTTTTAATTCCAAGGATTGCATTATAGAATGCAACCTCGAGTTGTTTCACTTAATCGGAACTAGATTAATGGAACTAAGCTAGCCTATATGCCATGATATGCAAACAAAATTAGCAAGGAAGAGGGGGTTTTCAATCTTTGGACATTTGGACAAAAATAAGCGAATTGT
>JAOTAY010000009.1:17487336-17502688 GCA_025629805.1 Erythroxylum baracoense | reverse complement strand
TTTCCTTAACACTCACGACTCCTTCTCTCTTTTGTCTTATTAATTTAAGACACCCTTTTTGTTTTTACCAATTTACCTTTCCTTATTTAATGACATTCCTACTAACTCCTTCATTTTATTTTCATTCTTTCTTTTTAATTTAAAGCACCATATAACATTCATAATATACCATATTAAACTCCAAAAAATTTCTAATTCATAAATTCTAATTTATTTTCATACTTGATAATTTAATAAAATAAATAGAATAAAAATAAAAATATAAGAATCCTAAAAACAGGATCCAACATCTTTAGTGTACTATGTTTGAGTAAGAAAAAGGCAAAGATGAGTTATTAGGGCTTCAATTTTAAGGAAGTGATAAATCAGGCTTAAGTCTTTTATGGAAAAGGTAGAGTTGAGATTATAGATAAATGTGGTAATGAAGGGTGAAGAACCTATGACCAAGATATCACCTAGATAAACTAAAAGGAAGGTTGTATGAGAGGATATATTATGAATGAAGAGAGAGGTATCAGATTTAGAGGGGGTAAACTGAAGATTAAGAAGTTTTCAACTCAGGTGATGAAACCAAGTCTTAGGAGCTTGTTTGAGACTATATAGGGCTTTACGAAGTCTACAAAAATAATAAGGGCGGCGAAGGTTTGTAAATCTAGGAGGTTGTGACATATAAATTGATTCCTTTAGTTAATCATGAGGAAAGACATTATTGACATCAAGTTAACGAATAGGCCAATTTTAAGACAATGCTAAAGTGAGAATGATGCAAATGGTAGTAGGTTTGATAATAAGGATGAAGATGGTAGTATAATCAACTCTTGGGATTTAATGATAGCCTTTGGCAACAAGGTAAGCTTTATAAGGCTCAAGAGAAACATCAGGATTTTGTTTTGTGCGAAGGACCTATGTATAACCAACAATATTTATGTTTAGTAGAGAAGGAACAAGGGTCCATGTGTTATTGCAATAAAGAACACTAAACTCATCAACCATCAGTTGGTGCTAGTGAGAAAATTTATTGACATGAGTGAAGAATATGATGGTAGAGTAGGTGATGCAATCAGAAAATGTACAAGGAGTACGAGTATGATCATGTGTTCATATGATTATAGGGTGGGTGGGCGGATATGATGAGGTAGTAGTAGGGACTGAGCAAGGGGGTGAGAGTAAGGGGGAAGAGGTAAAGGTAAAGAAATGGGAGATGAGGAAATCAAAAAGAATAAGGTACAAGAAAAGTTGTATAGGGAAAGATATGTTTAAGAAAGTGGACATGGTAAGATCTGTAAAGTTTAGAAGTAATATGATCAAAGCTCCAATAACCTTTATATTGGAAGGCATAGCTAACAAAGACATAGTGGATAGATTCTAGTGTAAGTTTACTGTATGAGTAGGGCCTAGATAGGGTCTGATAGGCACAACCAAAAACTTGATGATGAGTAAGGATAGGTTTGGTATGGAATAAAATTTCATGTGGAGATTTGTGTTAAAGAACGGGAGTGGCTAACAAATTGATAAGATAACAATAATAGAGAATGTTTTGAACTAAGGGAAATTAGGAAGTGAGGTATGAAGGAGAAGGATGGGACTTGTTTTAGTAATATGGCGAATTTTACACTCAGTAAGAACATTTTGTTGGGGTGTATAAGGACAAAAGAAATGAATGGTGATGTTATGAAAAAGAAGGTAGTGAGTAAAGGTGCCTTTGGTGAGTTCAAGAGCTTCATCACATTGACAAGCTGTGATTGTAGTGGATAAAAAATTTTCAATAGTGGTTTTAAAGGTTTAAAAATGAAGCAAGGCATGATTTTAGGTTGCGAGGAAAATCCATATAAAATAGCTATAGTCATCCATAAAGATAATATAGTAACAATAACCAAAAAGAAAGAGACGTGGAAGGTCCCCAAAATATCATAATGAATAAGTTATAACAGTTTGATAGAAATATGAAAAGACAATAGAAATGAAAGATGAATACTTTTTACTTGAAGACAAAAAGGACAAGGATTTGGAACATTGGATTTAATAGGTAAAATATGACCTAAGCTAGATAATATGGATCGACCCAGATGATTAAGACGTTGATGCGATAAATTAATTAAAGTAAGAGCGAATGTGAAAGCAATATGATTGATGAACCGCAAATGAATCTTCATTAGTTGACATTATTATCTAAGTAGTGATATCTTGGATTTGGGTTCCTGCACAATATAATTAAATAGATTACATTCAATGAGACAAGAGTTATTAGTAACAAATTTTGCTACAGACAAAAGATTAGTAGTAAGGTTGAAAACAATTAAAATATCACGAAGATGAAGAGTACGAGGGTAAGTGGAAATAGTTAGGATACCTAGCAACAATCACTTGGGTTGATCCTTTATATGGTTTAACCGATTCTACAATATAGGAATTAAGAATCATATGAGTAGTGCATTAGTATTCGATAACCATTTAGTAACAATGTTGGTGTTAAAGGGAGTGAAGTTATAATCAGGTTGAATATTCATGTCAGAGAAGGTATAGCCGCAATATTATTGGTAGAATAATGGGAGCCATTTAGTCGATTCTAGGATTCAAGGTATCAAAAACGATAGTGAGCAGTAATATGTCCCCATTTATAATAAATTTGGCATTATGTAGGTGGTTTATTAATGTAATTAGGCTTGGAATAGGATAGGATAGTTATCCATTTCCAGAAGAGGTTTTTCCTTTTTGAGTTTTGTCACCTCTGCCATTTGTGTCATCTGAGCAGTGACCTGTGTTAGAGGAGGTGATAAAGGCTGAGTCCAATGGTGGTGGAGAATAGAAAGAGAACAACCAATGTTTATGGAGTAATAGTTTGGCCTTTAGCTCAACAAACTTGATGGAGGTTTTGGAGTTCTCGATGGTGAAGATGAAGGATTTGAATTCAGCTAGTAATTTGTTAAGGTAAAGAGGACAAGGTCTTCGTTCGATATCTTGTCTCTAACAGCAAAAAGTTCATCTACGATGGTGGAAACAATAAAGAGGAATTCGATGATGGCATTGGATCCTTTCTTTAGAGTATGAAACTTCCGGTGGAGGAAAGAATGTCGAGTAGCCATTGGTGCTTAAAATATTCTTCAAGGCCTACCAAGAGAGCACGAACAGTATGGTGACTGAGTGTAAGCTGAGCAATTGAGCTTGAGAGTGATGTGGTAAGGAACAATAAACTAATTGATCAAGTTTTTTTCATTTGAAAATTTTGATTGATTGGTAATCCAAAGTTAAGGTGTCAACTAGTGGTATTATAGTACCAACAACATAACCAATGAAATTTGAAGTGATGAAGATAGCTTGAATTTGATTTCTCCATACAAGGTAATTTGTAGAATATAATGGTGTAGTGAGGAAGTTTGTGATTTGTTTAAATGAGAGTATGGGCAAATTGGTTTTTGAAATTGTCTATTTTTATGAAATTATTATTAATTTTCTCATAATGTTGTTGATTGTTCTAAGCAAAGTTGCTAATGTGAGCAATTATTTGGTTGGTGGATGATTAAGTGTTGTTTATTGTAATGACTAATGAATGCAGGAAAAAATTTGTATATAGTGATAGGCATTGTTTGGTAAATGGTTGATCAGCTATTTTTTGGCGGATTGATAGGTATTTGACTGTTTGATCATGTCAAACCGCTGATAATCATATTTGGTAATCAGCTAATTGGGTTGGCAGATTGAACTCAATCCGTTGTTTTTGAAAATGTTCCTGTTAGGAGCATTTTGCTCTAGTGGATGAGAAATTAAGGAACAAAAAACGATTATACCCAAAAGTTATTACAAATTATTCAAGTTGTGAGAGATAGAGACAGAGACAAAGAGAGATACAGATATAGATAGATAAGCAAAAAGTGTGATTCAAAAATTAAATCAAGCTGGAAAGTTTTTTCTTTAATAAAAATTTGTGCTTCTTGGTATCATTATTTTTAAAAATTATTCCATTTTTAACTAAATAAAATAAGTATCAATGGATTTGGAATTTTACAATACAAAAACCACTACTAAATTATTTTATACCAACCAAAATTTTCTATAATGTTAGATTCAAAGATTGGGTTGCGTAGGAAAGTTTCGAGTTGCATTAATTGTACTTATTAATAATTGGACTAAATTTTGTAATTAAGAAGAATAAATTATTAAATTAAAAATATATTTTTATATTTAAATATTTTTAAACATAAAAATGTTTCTATAAATAGTTATTATGTTAAAAAATTATTTTAATAGATTAATTTATTAAAAATCTCTTTTTAGTTTTAGTTATAAAATAAGACTAATTTTATTAAGGGATTACATTTTTATATAATTAAAAATAAGTTTTATGCTCATTAACTATTACATCTTTCAGTTTAGTTTCTAACATTAATTTAAATAATTATTTTTATTTTGAACCTAGGTAAATATGTTTTAATTTATTTAATTTTGACTGATTAACCGAAGCAAATTAAAACGTAAGCATAAAATTAGGGTTGGACCAATAATTTCCAATTCTAGTTCAACATTATAATTGTTTTGCAGGAATACATTCATAATGAAAGAAAAAAAACTTTTAAAAGATTTTAATGCTTTTTTTAAAGGTATACTAAGAAAAATCAAGTAACGTTCATTAAATTCATTTACTAATCTTAAAAATTCAATCAATTGTTGTCAATTAGCAACATTTAAGGAAACAAGTTGATGTTACATTCCTAGTGAAGATCTTTTTTTTTAGCGATATCCTAACACCACTATACTATGAAATGAATTCCCAAACTATTTTCAAACAATAAACTAATGTTTCCACATAAAATTCAGAAACTATTAGTTCCAAGTTGTTAGCATACATTAAAGTTATTTTTTGCAGAAAATATTAAAATAATCATTAAATCCACATAAGTTGATACCAAATAATAGACAAGGAGTATATAACAATAAGCATATGCAGTAAGCATACGTAACGAACCATGCATGACTTCTTATCTAACAGGAGAACTATAGAAGTTTTTAATCAAGCTCATTCATCATTGGAAAGTTGCATTGAAAGGGCTTTCAATGCTCTTAAGACTCGATGGAAGATATTGGAGAAAATGATTAAGTATTTATTGACGAATCACAATAGAATAATTTGTGTGGCTTTTGCGTCGCATAACTATATTAAAAGAAACACAACTGGCAACTTGATTTTAACATCATTGATCAAGATCCTGAATTTATACCTCCAAATGTATTTAAAGATGTTGAAGTTAAATTTACACAAGAAGGCGTTGAAGAACCGGGAACTTGGGAAATAATAACTATTCGTGATAATATTACTTCTAGTTTAATGGTAGCTAGACGTCGTTTTTACATTATTACAATCATTTGCTTTAAATGCTGGTGTTGACTTCTTTTGCTCTATCTAAATTCTTATGAGAATATTCAAAGAAATGTTAAGATATAATATGCAAGTCCTTATAAATTATTTTTTTAGGTCATGTCTTCATGAGTCATTTTATATATAAACACTAATATTAAACAGTTAATTTTACCAAACATGTTTAAATAAACAGTAGATATTATCTGCTAATCAAATCAGCTATATTAATCCGTTGTCAGCTAATTACTGATAGAATCAACTAACAGTTAATGCAATCCGCTAGTTGTCAAACAAGATTATAGTGTAGAAGTGTTTTAGTTTAGATGTGAGCTTCTGATGCCATGATAAAGGACATGTAATATGGAAAGTATATTGTATTTTGTTGTATTAATATGTAGGATAAATAACCCTTAATAGACAATCGTGTGAGGTGCATGATAAGTGTAAATAATGTAAAAGATAAGGATGAATAAAATATTCAAGATTTAGACTATATGTAAAATGATGGAAAACTAAACAACATTAGTAGTTGAGATATTGAGATCGGAATTGTTTGTTATCAGTATTAAAGAGAAACTTAATATCAATCTGTCATAAAAATATTCGTAACGAAAATGAGCCTTAAGAATTTGGTACTAGTTAATGGTGGTGGTGATATCTAACTTAGACTCAAAAGGAGTGGTTGCAGACAGAAAATGGAATCTATTAGTGTGAGCTGTGAAATGGTAATATAAAAACTGAACGTTGATAGCTTCTGTCAGCTTCTCGTTTGGCCACTATTTAACGGTCACTAGCAGGTAATAAATGTTTCCTATTCATAATTCATCATGATTGGCATTTTATGCTATGGCCAAAAGCAACATAAAGGGTTTTAAAAATTGAAAGAGGATATCATTCTTTTCAAGTACGAAAACTTCAGAAAAACTTGGTACTAAGAACTAGTATTAGTGGCGTTTTTACCTCTAGTCATTAGCTCTGGTTCCAATTCTTATCTCTGTTACAATAATTGTTTTTAAGAAGACAGCAGCGTGAAAATTCCCATGTTCTGATTAACACGTGCAAATGCAATGCCATCAAAATCCACTCCAGTAGTTGTGGATTCTATTTATATCTGTAATTTCTACACAAATATCATCAAGCACATGTTACCTTTATAGTTCCTACTTTTCTTAGGCACCAGTGCAGAGAAAGTGAGGGCACTAGAATTCTGAAAGAAAGTGCATAGAAAGTGATAAGAGTACTAGAATTCTGAAAAAATTCTTTCTTGGGTAGCTCGAACCTGCAACATGATTCCTGACCTGGGTAAATTACAAACTAGCATGGAAACCAAAAACCACCTTGAGTAAATATCATGCAACCATTGTACATGTGCCTGAAATTTGTTTTAATCTGCCGAGCTCAATTCACGGGTCAGGAAAAGATAAAAGACACCAATCTTTTATGTGATCCATTTGATAATCTAATAGCAAATCTTGTCCTTTCAACTAGAACGCATTTCCGTATTTTGGAATCAGTCTCCAGCAAGATTAAGTTTGCCTTCTAGCTAGGCACTCGACCCCACCACCCACTTTCTACCGACTGTCAGAACTTGAACCTTTTGAGCCTTACTCATATGAACAATATCCACAATCTCTCATAATTCATCTCTTTCCTTCTTTCCTCTCTTTGTAGACACATTTATTGATAAGTTCAGAATAGCTGAATCGTTTCCATCATCATTAGAAATTGAATGGCTTCCTTTTGCTCATTCTTATCTATGCTCATGGTCTTCATGGCAACTTTCTCTTCACTGGCTTTGACATGTCATCAAGTACATGCGCAGTTCTCTACTACAGCAGCATCTCCTACGTTCTTGCCTCACGCTCCATTGTCATCTCCTCCCAGTTTAGCACCAAATATGGAGCCATTATTCCCTACTCCTGGAGCTGACGTACCTTCTCCAGCAGATTCCTCAATGCCTACTATTCCTGCAAGTCCAAGCCCTCCAAATCCTGATGTTGCGTTAGCCCCGGGACCTGAGATGGCGATTTCAACAACAGCGCTTTTACCAACTTCTTCGTCAGTCTCTCTATCTTTATGTGGACCGGTTAACTTGGCTGTCTTGTGGGGTTTGGTGGTTTTTTCTATAATGCAACTCTTCAGTGTGTAAGGTACTTCAACTATTGTCTAGTGTTCCCACTTTCTCTCTTTTTCTATATTTTCTGTTCCCTTTTGGTGCCACATATTGCTTATGGATATATTCTTATGAGTCTATGATAGGATGATATTTGAGAATATAAGTATTAGATATTGTGTTTTCTCAGTTCTTGTACCTCATTTTCTTTAAAATGTTCCTTCTTTCTTGTTGCCGACTCTGTTTTTCATATACTGTTGTTGAGACCCTTCAATGAATTTTTTTCCAGAATATCTGATGTATTACAAGTAAAATAAACATTAGGATGTTATCAGCTTCCTAGGATGAGTTAAAGGGCATACCATAATTTACATACTATTGCTACGTATCGAACTGTACCTGAAGATTTATGCATCTAGAGGTCTATCACATTGACTAGTCACATTAGAGACCCATTGAAAAGCTTCCCAAAAAAAAGCCTCTGTCTCTATTCCTAGGAGACTCTCTACATACGCGCTTCCTCAGCTCCATATTCTGTGTCTTCAGCACCTCCACTGCCGATCTGAGCTGCCCAATCACTTTCTCTTCATCTTTCTGCAAAAGTTGACCTTTCTGCACCCGGTTATCTTCTTCGAGTCTTTAAAATTCTTCTCACAGTTTAATCATTTCATCCAAGACAACAATTGAATCTACATCATTTTTCATTTTGAAACTCGGTTTTCTTCTTTTTCAGGTTCTTCAATTCCCATTTCCTGATCAACCTGAACTTCGTGTTCATGTTCGGGTTCGTTGACTTTTGACTCAGCAGAGCCATCAGGGTCATCTTAAGTGTCAGAGTGGATGCCATAGTTCTGATCAACCAATGTCATTAGTATTTCAGATTAATATTTGTTTGAAAAAGGAGATCCAGAATTTGTCAGAATACGATGTCCAGGCTCAGACTTAATGTGATCATATCGTTCTGCCAATGAACGTTAAGCCCTGTAAAAATTCTCAACCAATTCAGGACGTTCTTGTAATACATCTCCGCACGCTGAGCAAAGGAATCTGCATCTTCATCTATTATTTTTAGCATTTCCTTTGTCTTTTCATCTAGCTCTGTCCCACCTTTTATGAAATCTTTAGTTATTAATGCATGAAATTACCAATTATAATTTAATCAACAGTCCGTATGAATCAGATATCTGCGTATGAATCAGATATCTGCCTTCATTGTCCGTGTCAGTGTGAATCCAAAATCTCGAAGTATACAAACTTGATCTTAGATTCCTGGCCCGAGGACATACATGTAAATTCACTATGTTTCCAATCTTCACTTGTACTGAAGAGGACGAGTCACATACAGCTTTAGACTGTGCAGATTGCATGTTAGCTTTCATTTGTCGCACAATTCCTTTTATCTTCCCGATTTCTCTACATTTGTTGTTGAAGTCATGACCCATATAATGTATATGATCAGAAATATAATATATCGGCTTATATGGAGTCAAAACATCAAAATTACCAGTCAAGGATCCTGAAGGGCTCATAGGGAAAGGATACGTCCTAGACGTATCATGTATGTCCTCGACATACGAACACCAACCTCAAACAGTCACTAGACAGGAGATCATACGCTACTCCAAAGGTGAACTGTAGACTATTGGCATGTAAATTCCAGGTATTATGGGCAAGATACAAAGCCCTTTCTCCTCAGGCATACAACTCTCAAGTCTTTCCTCTTAGGAACCTTACCCTCAGTATTTACCTTCTTTCCTCGTTAGTTCTAATCTCATACAACCGAATTGTTTGAAAACAGTCCTTGACTGTTAAGACTTTCTGATACACAAGATCCTCAAAAAAGGCGAGTGTAGAGCATACTTATATCTATATCAAGACTGGTAATAAACATTCACTCACTCAAAATTAAAGCTTTTAGGAGAGGGAGAACTTAGAGATACACACTCAAACTCATATTCATATTATCAAACTAATTTGGACTTGCTTACAAATGAAGGGAAGCCTTGCTTTTATAGACGAAGCAAGGGGCACAAAGGTAAATATACCTAAAAATATACTCATTACAATCTTAAAAAAAGAAGAGTGCAATTATGACTCTTTAATAAAAGCTAGCTACTTTTCTAAAAGCAAACAGTAAAGGAATCTACTTTGCTAAAAGCAAACAGTAACTTGATAAGAAGGAATCCTGGCATAGTGCTCGTGGGCTATGAAGATTCTTCTTTATCAAAACACTCCAAAAAGAAAACAACAAAAATGCTTCATGGAGGATGGGGCTCACTTTAAAGTGATAAAGTAAGGTCATTATCATTATTTGATAAGACCATGTCATTATCAATCTGTTCAAGAATTTGGCCAATTTTAGCTATAGTCCATTAAGCAAGTTCTGGGCTAGGAATAGGCTCTTGAATTGGACTAGAGAGTCTACTGGATACTGTAGAATGGCGATACGTTGAACAGGGAACTTCACCAGCTCGAATATTAATGATATTGGAGGAATCCACTAATATCCATTGATCAGTTGATGGAGGAATAATAGGTGAAAGCATAGCAGTTTCTCCAAAGTATGGTCCAAAAGAAGTGCATACATCCGAAGGAGATGAGTTCGAGAACTGATTGAGTTGATCTAGGCAATAATGTAATTCATTCATTAAGTGAGAGGATTCATTAGACCAATCAAGAGTCGTTCTCTAATGCTGAATGTGGTTCAATGTGCATAGATGTCCAGTGGTACTCATACAGTAGGGACAATATATGATGTAGATGGCATAAGCTTTTCTATTGGTGACATCAGTGTCCCATAATTGATGGTGAGTTAGGATTTGTGACATGTCAATACGCCATTTGTCAAGTGGTTGAAACCATTTCAAAAATGTCTACAATAGAGAATTGGACTGAGTAGGATCAAAAAGATGACGATAGACATGAAGTGGGGATAATGAAATTGAGCATGAATATAATGCAAACAAGGATCAAAGATGCCAAAAGGTAGCATCATTAATATGATCATAAATATGATATCTCATCTTATATGGAGTCAAAACATCAAAATGACTTGGGGCTGGCAAAATTTCAAACTGACAAAGAACAAGATGCAAACAATAAAATAAACTTTGTTGGAGAAGAGGAAAGAGTTTTGTCATACTCTTAGGAGTAGTAGAAAACAGTGGAAGAAACTCTTTTTTGTATTTTGCGAATCTGGGAAACTCCATAAGCCAAAACAAAGGAATGAATTGTTGTAGAGAATTTGAAAACACTATGTTAGAGGTAAGTGTAAAATGATGACCATGAAACAAGTATTTATAGTGAGGAAAAGGATCTGGTGGCCATAATGGATGCTAATGAAGCAGATTGCATAGAGATTGAGAATCCCCTACCACTAGATATTGTCTGAACAAGTATTTTTTTTGAAAATTTAAAGTGGTATTATATAGCTATAGTGTTAAAACTATATACAATCCTTTACAAGGATAACAAAAGAAACGGACCCAACTCAATTACACTTCCGAAGAACAAAACAGAAAAGGACCCAACTCAATCAATGAAGTAGGACTTCATTGATTAAATCCTCCAAACACTTCTGAGTTCAGGGCTGACGGTATTTTGCTTCCCTTTTGCCACCATAACTTCTCTAATAAAGTTAACTAACGACTCTGTAAGTTCATATTGAGATTGTTCTTTATGGAAATATATTCTTCGATTTCTCTCCTGCCACAGGGAATAAATCATCATCTGAAAGGAAGTCTTTATAAGTAGGCTATTTGGCTGGCCGACCTATGTCAGTTGTGAGATATCATCTATTACCTCATACCACTGAAAGTAGAATCACAGTAATCGTAACATGTTGAGAAGTCTACTCCATACCGTTTTTGTATAAGTGCATTCAAAGAATAAATGATCTCGGTTCTCATTAACTAGTTTACAAAGCACACAAAGAGGGTCATAGCTCCCAAACCATCTATCTTTTATATTAAGCCTATTTTTGATAGCTAACCACAAAAAGATGGATGATTTGGGACTTAATACCTGTGTCTATACAAGCTCCGCCCATAGCACTATTGTCAAGGACTCCTCCTCAAATTTACAGGCTGATTTGTTGGTGAACTTGCCATTGGAATGGGCTGTCCATACGACCACATCAGCTCTACTACTCAGCGATAATCCATCAAGATAGGAAGCAAGCACATGGCAATAACGTACATTGGTCATTCTATCCCATTCCCGAAAAATCCAACAAAGTGTAGCTTCCATGGGGATCCGATTGCGAAGTGGGATCAAATCAGCTCGGTCCCATAGAGGGCTGAACTGGGACCAATTATCAAACCAAAACCTGACCTCTTCACCACTACCCACTCTGAACTTTATACGAGGGTACATCGTCGGCCTTAATTGCAACAAACTCTTGAACATCCAAGGTTGTTCATGATGGGTTTGAATTTGCCAAAAGCATTGCCCACGCAAACGGTAGTTTTGTAACCACTTCACCCACAAATCTTCTTTGTTCTCAAACAGTCTCCAAATTCTCTTTATTAACAGCACCCTTGTCATTTGAGTTATGGATATGACGCCAAGACCTCCAATTTTTTTCGGGATAGTTATGTCATTCCATTTAACCTTGGCTCCCTTACTATTGTCATGTGTCCCATTCCATAAAAAGGATTTTAAGATTCGCTCCATTCCTTTATAACCTTCTTTAGAAGTACCACATGCGCCACCCAGTGAATATGCATGCTATTCAATACTGCCACTATGAGAGTCGCAAGTGATAAATATTGTTTTTGCCAAGCAGAAATTTTTGTTTTCAGTTTCTCTAACAATGGCAGAAAATCAGAAAATCGAGGCTTACCCGAAGTAATAGGAACCCCTAAGTACCGAAATGGATTATCTTGAAGAGAGCACCCCCACCATCTATGCTCAGGATTTTGTACATTAAGCAACACAAACACCCCTACTTTTTTGCAAATTTAGGTCCATCCCGAACCACTCCGAGAAAGTAACCAGCCCATTCATTAGGATGGGTACAGCCTGCAGTTCAGCCATGCTTAAAAGAATGACATCATCTGCATATAATAAATGAGACAACTTGAGCTCCTACCAGCTGTGTGAGTAAGAGAGATAACCCCTCCATCGCTAAAGTGAATAGGTAAGGGGAAAGAGGGTCCCCTTGGCTAATCCCTCTAATAGGAGTGAAAGGCTGTGTAGGGCTACCGTTGACTAGAACACTCATTGAGGTCGTCTGAATGCATTGTTGTAACCACATCCGGAATGGTCTAGGTATCCCGATAGCTTCCAAACAATCATGTAAAAAACCCCACTTCACCGTGTTATAGGCTTTGAATAAATCGATCTTCATAACACAGCTTTTGATTTGTTTCCCTGTATGATATTCCCCCACCAATTCTTGTAAGAGCAGAATATTATCCCCTATATTCCGAGAAGGTAGAAAAGCTCCTTGTGACTTTGAAACCACCAGAGCCAATACCCTTTTCAACCAATCAGCCAATAAACTGGCAATGATCTTGTATACCGTCGAGTAGCAAGAAATAGGTCGATAATCTGAGATCCGGTCTGGTTGAAGCTTCTTTGGGATAAGACAAACAAAAGTGTGATTAATCTCCTTCAACAACGATCCAGTAGCAAAAAATTCAAGAACCGCCTCCGTGGCTAGAGCACCCGTAATGTCCCAAGTCTGCTGAAAAAATCCTGTCGAGAATCCATCAGGGCCTGGTGCTTTTGAGCTGTGGAACCGGAATACCACCTCTTTAACTTGCTAAGGTGTGAAAGGAGTTATTAGCATCTTAAGAGATTCAGTACCAGGGCTATAAGTCAACACATTCTGCACTCCAAAACTCCTTCGGTGTCCTTCCGAGCTGCGCATTAAATTCATGAAGAAGTCTCGAATATGAGCTACCAATTTCGATTGAGTACGGTACATGTGACCCGCCTCATCTCTTAACTCAGTTGTAGTATTTCGGTTCCTCCGATCGAGTATTGAGGCGTGGAAAAATTTGGTATTGATGTCCCCTTCGTTAACCCATATTTGCCGAGCTTTCTGCTTTAGGATGTCCTTTTGTAACTGTACTACCTCCTGGAATTGCTTTAGGGACTGCTCCTCCTGGGTTCGAAATTGGGCATTATGAGGATCATCATAATAGAGTTTTTGGACCTCCTGCAATGCCTTACCCAGTGCCTCAACATCTATATTTCTGTTTTTGCTAAATTCTTTGATTGCCCTTTTCGCTAACCTTAATTTCTGCATGAGCTGAAACTGTTTGTGGCCCTGAATAGGAGTATTCCAGACGTTTTGTATCATTCCCAAAAAACCCTCCAGAGGTAGTAATCCACTAAAGAAATGAAATGGTGCCCCTCCCCTGAGTCCATCACACAAATTTCGGACTAAAATAGATGCATGATCTGAAAATAATGGTTCACCGAACAGTACCGAAGCCATTGGATGGGATTGCAACCATATATGATTCACCAGTGCTCTGTCAAGTTTTTTCCATATAAACCACTGCCCTTTTCGTTTGTTTTCCTAAGTAAAATGACGCTCCATTGCACAATGATCCACTAAGTCAGTGTTTTGGAATAGCTGAGTAAGTTCAGACTCGGATCCTAAATGAAACCCAGTCCCTCCTTCCACCTCATCTGATCAGAGACAACAATTGAAGTCACCTAACACCACCCATGCGGCCTACATATTTCCAGCCAACTCATTCAGCTTTTCCCATAAGACAGCCCTTTGGAACGCAAAATTAG
This sequence comes from Erythroxylum baracoense, assembly GCA_025629805.1. Classification (NCBI taxonomy): domain Eukaryota; kingdom Viridiplantae; phylum Streptophyta; class Magnoliopsida; order Malpighiales; family Erythroxylaceae; genus Erythroxylum; species Erythroxylum baracoense. Next base: position 17,488,466 of record JAOTAY010000009.1, on the reverse strand, counting down.
ACGCATACACTAAGGTAACGTCGACAGTCGACAGTCCTACTATTCTGCAGTGAAGGTGAATAAATTGGTCTCTCATTTTCACCACTTCTGCCTCCACAATATTTGTATCATACCAACACATAATTCTGCCATTATAATGCAGATTATGGTTTGTAACACAATCCCAATTGGACCCCAAAAAATGCTTCATCTTGGGAACAGCCCCACACTTTATTTTGGTTTCAAGAAGCCCTACCAAAAAAGGTTTAGTTTGATCCATTACGGTCTTTACCATTTGTTGTTTGAGAGGATCATTAAGACCCCTCGTGTTCCATACTAAGATAGTCATTAAAAGAGACACTTCGGGGATATAATCCCTTTGGGTTTCTTCCTCTTCGTTTTCTTTTTCCCAGTTGTCTTTTTCCCAGCTCCAACTATCGGTTGTCTAATCTCCCCTAATTCTGGCTCTAATTCTGCTTTTTTATCCATAGACAATCTAGGCTCCTTGGCCTCCATTGTTCCAACATCCACAGGACTACTCATACTCCGATGCATTCCTTCCCTGTTAACGGAAGGTGTTACTTCCCCCATGGGTTGTGTAGATGGGCCCCTTTTCTCAGCCCTACATTCATCACTACTAGAATTAGCATTAACACTGATCGCAATGACCATATTTCCTAGGCCCTCATTAACATCAGAGTTAACCTTCTCTGGCGACTCTAAAGGCTTTGTCAGGCCATTACTTGTGGATTCTTCTCCTTGTTCAGGAGGAGTACTGGGGCCTGCAACTTTATCCCTCACAATCGACTCCACATTATGCAACCCGACACTAAGATCTACCTGGGAGTTATGGTTCGCTGGAGCTTGGTCCGGCGCTGGTTCCACATACATTGGACACTCCAAATACACTTGCCAACCTGACTAAAATCGGCAACCCGTGTCCACCCACTGCTGCCGTAAAGAACTTGGTTTCCAGGGATAGGTGACGCTGATATTATCTCGGATTAGCTCACCAGTGGGACTTAACGGAAGGATTAGTAGCTGGTCTAGGAGCGGCGCATGCTTCGGAACCTTGATGCAAATCTTCGCATAACCAATTCTCTCCATAGTTGCTGTTTGAGAGTCCATACAAATCGGATTGCCCATTGCAC
>JAOTAY010000009.1:17474069-17487236 GCA_025629805.1 Erythroxylum baracoense | reverse complement strand
TCTCTAAAAATTAGAGAATCACTTTGTACCTCTCCGATTCCACTTATCACTCACACTACCTATTTTTCAAGAAGTCACTTCATTCACACTTATACCGGGACAACTGTCATGAATGCACGTACAATAAATTTTATATGCACATATCACTACTCACACATGCATGAGCATGAGATGCCTCGATTTACCACACTTGGACCCGTTTCTCAGGCCCGACCCGTTCTCTGAAAACGGGATGTTACAGACAATCTAGGCTCCTTGGCCTCCATTGTTCCAACATCCACAGGACTACTCATACTCCTATGCATTCCTTCTCTGTTAATGGAAGGTGTTACTTCCCCCGTGGGTTGTGCAGATGGACCCTTGTCCTCAGCCCTACATTCATCACTTCCAGAATTAGCATTAACACTGATCGCAATTACCATATTTCCTAGGCCCTTATTAACATCAAAGTTACCCTTCTCTGGCGACTCTAAAGGCTTTGTCAGGCCATTACTCGTGGATTCTTCTCCTTGTTCAGGAGGGGTACTGGGGCCTGCAACTTTATCCCTCACAATCGACTCCACATTATGCAACCCGACACTAAGATCTGCCTGGGAGTTATTGGTCGCTGAAGCTTGGTCCTGCGCTGGTTCCACATACATTGGACACTCCAAATCTACTTGCCAACCTGACTGAAACCGGCAACCTATGGCCACCCATTGCTGCCGCAAAGAACTTGGTTTCTAGGGATAGGTGATGCTGATATTATCTCGGATTAGCTCACCAGTGGGACTTAACCGAAGGAGTGGTAGCTGGTCTGAGAGCGGCGCACGCTTCGGAACCTCGATGAAAATCTTCGCATAACCAATTCTCTCCATAGTTGCTGTTTGAGAGTCCATACAAATCGGATTGCCCACTGCACTAGCGAGGTGGCTCAGCCCCTCCACTGTCTAATATTCCATCGGAAGCCCATGGAATTGTACCCACAATGGAATGTAGCTATGATTCCTCTGTCTACATCCATACCCGGTTTCCACTATTGAAGGAATATAGGCTGATCCCCAATATGCCAGGGACCTTGCTCTATAATCTCAGACAGATTTGAATGGTCAGTAAACTTAAACAACACCGTCCCATATGTCCTAAGCATAACTTTCTCCAAGCCCCGTTTACTCCATCGAGCCCTCGCCCATGTGTTCACCACTGGAAATGCCATACGTTTCGACCAGAAGAAGCCCACCAAAGCTGTCGACCATGCCCTTGCTCCAGCTTGGAGCAATTCCAAAGGAGGCGATAATACCCCATCCTTCAGCATATTTGGATAATAAGTCATCTTACCCCTGTTATTCGGAGGAGGCACTCGGTGTTGCCAAGCGTTACGTGGTTGGCCCTTCATCTACGCACGATCCCCCGAATGTTCAGTAGTCTCCACCACCCCTTTTCCTTGTGGTGGCCGGGAAAGAGGTGGAAAATCCTCTGGCACTCAAGACGGCTCGTCCATGGGAGAGAGCGTTGCCGGAGAGGAGATAGGTCTCCCCAGATGCAAAACATAGCAAAAAGACCAGATACTCCTTCGCCTAATCGTTAGTCAGGGCGCAGAGAGTTGAGGCTGAGGGAGGGCATTAAAGGAATTGCAAAAAGGGCAGGAAAAAGAGACTAGAGAGAAGTCAGAGAAAAAGTCAAGAGAGAGACAGAAATTAAAAAATAAAAAATATTAAAAAATTAAAAAATATCCTGCCAAAAAGATTATGTTTAAGCAATGAAAAAATATCCTGCCAAAAAGATTATGTTTAAGCAATGAAGATAAGAACGAGGCAGAAAAGGGATCAGGAGGCCAAGGAGGATGTTGTCTAAGCAAAGTGAAAAGGGATGGCACAGAAGCTTCCATGTGTAACCTATTGTGACCACCTCTTTGCTGAAGACGTTAAGTAGTATGGGAGACAGGCTGGGCCTCATCTGACTGTCTGAGCTCAATGAGATTCTACTTTTGAAGTAATCTCATTGTCTTTATATCAGTATATGGACTAAAAAATGATTGATACCTGAGGCATGTGGGTAGGATTTGTAAAGATGAGGCTTTACTGTATACATCTATGCCAATGAGAACACCTGGGCCAGGTAGACTGTGTCCAAGAACATTAGACCAAACTGTACACTGTGGAAAGAATCAAAGTCTGATCTTTCTCTTTGTAATAAGCCCTATCTTAAAATAATTTCCATTTGCAACTGTAAAATACTCATCATGTGAGGTCCATGACTCACAGGATAATATCTTAGGCTTCATGATCGCATGGAGTCATGGTCCTCAACAGTGGACCTTGAAAAGTTGATGCCTACTAAATGGATCACCAATTACCAAAAAGTGTTCCACACGCCTCATCAACACTCTTTTCATACAACAACTCATCCGATTTTGACGACACTAAAGGATGGAATTGTTAAGTCCATCTACATAAAGCCCAGTGAAGATTCGACAAGTTCTTCTACCCCAAAAAGGGGTATATTTATGATCCAGCCCGTATTTTAACATGAGGAAGGTAAATCTGGTCCTCCAATCCATTATTTCAAATCTAATGGAGATCCGGTTTACGTTAGCCATCATCGTGGACATTTTGTATTGGATGTCGACCCATCCATGTGCAAACCTGATTGTGAAGTCTGTCTCAACCTTGAGTCAGATAGTGGCGATGATGATGATCGCTACAGAAGACGAAGGAAGAAGAAAAAGCCTAAACTTATATGTCAACCCTCGCATGAGTATCATCTACTGAAGGACGATCTAGATCCAGACAATTAGAGCCTAATTATTAGTGTATCTATAGGGTGCATCCTTCAGTAGATCTTATTGAGAATTGTCTACTGAAGATGAAGACACAAAGTTTGTTGTTTCTGTTACAACTTCTAAAGATGAATCATCTGAAGATTCTCTATACATGCTACAGCAGCAGACCTGTATGAAACTGGATCGTACACCAGTTCAACGACCACATGTCTAGATCCAAGTCTTGTTACAAGACAAATATGACAAACCTATCAATTTATGGATATTGTATCCATCCGTACGATCTTAAAGCCCGATATATTATCCTCTGAGTCATGAACTTCTCATCAAGAATATTTTACAGCTGCAAATGTTAATTCTTTTAAGATAGGGCTTATTACTGAGAGGAAGATTGGACTTCGATTCTTTCCTTAGTGTACAATCTGGACTAATGCTCTTGGACATAATGTACTTGGCCCAGATGTTCTCATTGGCATGGATGTATATAGTAAAGCCTCACCTTTATAGATCCTAACCACATGCCTAAGGTATCGATCATTTTTGAGTCCATACACTAATATAAAGATAGTGAGATTACTTCAGAAGAAGAATCTCATTGAGCTCAGACAGTCAGATCAGGACTAGTCAATTCAACAATCAGGTCAGGCCCAACCTATCTCCCATACTGCTCAACGTCTTCAGTAAAGAGGCAATCACAAAAGGTTACACATGGCAACTTCTCTGCCATCCCTTTCCACTTTGCTCAGACAACATCCTCCTTGGCCTCCTAATCACTTTTCTGCCTTGTTCTTATCTTCATTGCTTAAACATAATCTTTTGGTAGGATATTTGTTCAGACACAATCTAGTGGCAGGGGATTCTCAATCTTTATGTAATCTGCTTCATCAGCATCCACCATAGCCACCAGATACTTTTCCTTACTATAAATACTTGTTTCATGGTCATCATTTTACACTTACCTCTAACCTAGTGTTTTCAAATTCTCTGTATCAGTTCATTCCTTTGTTTTGGCTTATTGAGTTTTCCAAATTCGCAAAATACAAAAAAGAGTTTCCTCCTCTGTTTTCTACTACTCCTAAGAGTATGACAAAACTCTTTCCTCTTCTCCAACAAAGTTTGTTTTATTATTTACATCTTGTTCTTTGTCAGTTTGACATTTTGACATTTTGCCAGCCCCAAGTTATTTTGATGTTTTGACTCCATATAAGTTGATATATCGTATTTATGATCATATTAATGATGCTACCTTCTGGCATCTTTGTTCCTTCTCTGCATTATATGCATGTTTAATTTTTTTATCCCCACTTCATGTCTATCGTCATCTTTTTAATCCTGCTTAGTCCAACTCACTGTTGTGGACATTTCTAGAATGGTTTTCTACCACTTGACAAATGATGTATTGACATATCACAAATCCTGACTTATCATCGACTATGGGACATTGCTGTAATTGATAGGAAAGCTTATTCCATTTATATCATACATCGTCCCTATTGTATGAGTACCACTGGACATTTGTGCACATTGAACTACATTCAGTATTGGCGTACTACTCTTGATTGGTCTACTGAATCAACCCACTTGATGGATGAGTTACACTATTACTTAGACCAACTCAATCAGTTTCCGAATTCACCTTCTTCGGATGTTTTCACCTTTCTTGGACCATATTTTGGAGAAATCGCTATGCTTACACCTATTAATCCTCCATCAGCTGATCAATGGACATCAGCGACTTCCTCCAATATCATTCATATTCGAGTTGGTGATGTTCCCTGTCTAACTTATCAACACTCTACATTCTCTAGCAGACCTTCCAGTCATTTACAAGAGCCCATACACCATTACAAGCCCAGGACTTGGTCAATGGATACCTACTGAGATCGGCCAAATTTTTTAATAGATTGATAATGATATGGCCTTGACAGATGATGATCATGATCTCACTTTATCACTTTAAAGTGAGCCCTATCCTTCATGATGCAATTTTGTTGTTTTCTTTTTGGAGTTTTGATAAAGAAGAATCTTCATGGCCTACGAGCACTATGCCAAGATTCCTTCTTATCAAGTTACTTTTTACTTTTAGCAAAGTATATTCCTTTACTATTTGCTTTTAGAAAATTAGCTAGCTTTTGTTAAAGTAGCTTTGTTAAAGAGTCATAATTACCCTCTTCTTTTCGAAAGTTGTAATGAGTATGTTTTTAGGTAGATTTACCTTTGTGCCCCTTGCTTTGTCTGTAAAAGCAAGGCTGCTCTTCATTTGTAAGCACGTCCAAATTAGTTTGATAATATGAATATGAGTTTGAGTGTGTATCTCTAAGTTCTCCCTCTCTTGAAAGCTTTAGTTTTGAGTGAGTGAATGTTTATTACAAGTCTTGATATAAAGATAAGTATGCTCTACACTCGTCTCTTTTGAGGATCTTGTGTATCAGAAAGTCTTGACAATCAATGACTGCTTCCAAACAATTCCGTTATATGAGATTAAGACTAATGGGGAAAGAAGGTAGATACTGAGGGTAAGGTTCATAAGAGGAAAGGCTTGAGAGTTGTATGCCTGTGAGGAGAAGGGCTTTGTGTCTTGCCCATCATACCTGGAACTTACATGCTAGTAATCTGTAGTTCACCTTTTGAGTAGCGTATGATCTCCTATCTAGTGATTGTTTGAGGTTGGTGTTCGTATGTCAAGGACATACTTGGTACGTCTAGGACATATCCTTTCCCTGTTTGCCCTTCGAGGTCCCTAAGTGGTACAACATAAAGAGTGAAAATAGAGACGACTGGATTAAAGAGGCACTATAGTTGGCATAGGGGAATGTGAAAAATTGGGACACTTGCTGGCTATCTTTATTACTTATTATGTAAAATTCCTAAAAGACAAGCCTTGAGAATTAATGCTTGTTGAGAGAAAGGGCTTGTGCCTCTGCCAGCATACGTAGAATTTACACTACATTCGTGCTTTGTTTGTCCCTAATCTTTAATGGTATCTATTTATAAGCACAAGATCTAGTGTTTCTCTGGTGTTCCCCTTAGCCCTCTGACCAAGGATAGTTCGAGTGGTATCAGATTCATAGGTGTTATTGACTGTGACAATAGTATTCTTGATAAGAGTGAGTAAAGAATCTTCCTTAGCTATGAGTGAAAAATCTCTACCCAATGACCTTGATCATCTTTCTTCGACCCTTTTTATTATCAGTCTCCCTTCTAATGTGAAATGTACCTTATCTAATTGTATAGCACACCTTATAGAAATAACTCATCTTTCTGAAGAAAGTTACATTTCAGATACTTCTTTACCTTTGCTTAGTCCCTATAGTATATATTCTTATAGTCATTTTTGGACAAGAATTTCTTGGACAAGAAGCATAAGAACTATCCTTTCCACACACCATCCAAAAGTAAAAGAAATTATCCAAAGTTCCCATCTAAACTAGTGTGGTCTAAAAGTTACTACCGTAGAGCAATACGTGAAGTTAGAAATTCCAAAAAAGCTTATTTCTGTTTGGAGAGAGCAGAACCATACACACCTTTATGTTGGAGCCATTTGTCTTGTTCTTACCCTCTATGGAAGAAAGGGAATACATACTACAGATATCTCTTCTAGACACTGCCTACACTACGTACTAAAATGCCTTAATTGGTACTTTGTTGACAACCCTCAATAATGGAAGTGTCATCCTCACTGTTACCCCTAATTTCAATATCAAACTGGATGATCCTACTTTGTCTTAGAGACTACAAGTCTAGATCTAAATCACTCGAGCAGAAGCAGATCATATAGCCATTTTAGCCACTCTACACCATTAGAAGATCTACCATTTATAGAATCATGCCATAGATATGGATTTTCCCAATTCTACTTTAAATCCCTTGTATATGGTAGCAGATAGAGCTTATGACCAGACTAACATCATTCAAATTCCAAAGCAACTACCACCAATGGAGCTTGAAAAGCTAATGCCGACTGAATGGATCACCAACTACCAAAAATGTACCATACTCACCATAGGCATTCCTTCCACACCATAACTCCTCCAATTCTTCAAACCCTTTGAGATGGCTCATTCAAATCAATTTATGCTAGGCCTACAGAAGATCAACTTGGACCCCCAACAACCTTTGGTCCTATTCTGATCATTCAACCGGTGTTGTAAAATACAAAAGGCAAAGATTGACCTTCAATCCATTATTTCAAATCAGATGGAGAACCTATACACATTAGTCATCATCGTGGACATTTTTTCTAGGATATAGATCCCTCAATGTGCAAATCAGATTGTAAAATATGTGTAAACCCTAATTCAGATAGTGATGATGATGAGTTGTATAATCGACAAAGAAGGAAGAAGAAGAACAAAAAAAAGGAGATCTATAATTTTTACCCAAAAAAAAGGAGATCTATAATTGTCAACTTGCTTGACAATTCCATTATCAACATAAGGATTATGATGATGACTCTGAACCTTAGATTGAGAATCCAAGATCAAGACCTAGAAGTATTCGAACATTGCTCAAGGTTGTTAACGAGGAACCTTTGTTCCATCTAGAGTCAATCTTTAATGAACCTCAGTGAGTTATTCCATCTCTTGTTCCTACGCCCTCTCCAATTCTATGCATGATGGTTAATCCATATGAGGAAGATTTTCCTCCCCTAGAGAGATGTATAAATGATCAATAAAGGGTTATCTCTAACCCATATATCCATGCCTCTAGCATGAGTGCTCATGGAACAACGCTTTCAAATCTGTTGATGAAACTCTCAACTGGTAGATTAACAATGCTTTGGCTCAAAACAAAGTCCTTCAACAGTTTGATTATAAACTGGATGGTTTAACTCAACGTACCTAGGCTACTCACAGTGATTAGATGACATCTCTGCTAAAGTTCATAGCTTATATAAATCTTATAAAACTCAACTAACCTAACTAGATGCAGATCTTCACTGATAAATGCCTACTCTATATTTTGGCCCTTACTTCACCACTAAAAAGCAAAAAATGAGAAAGGTGAAAGAAACCCTTTAAAGAATGGAAGTTGATATGAAAAAAGAACAATCCAAGACTGTTTATGAAGCTTATCCCACATCTTTTCCAGTTGTCTAACCCGTTTATCCTACTCCAACATACCCTAAAGCATCTGACTATGAAAAGGTATTCAAAATGGATTATCCTTTAATCAAACAATATATCAATCCTTAAGCACCAAAACCCAAATCTACCAAACCCAAACCTTCACAACTTAAACTTGATCAATCTTCTGAACCTTCACCTTTATACATTAAACCTGCTGAACCCACAGGTTCATGGACAAAATCTTTGCAAATCAAACTCCACCTTCTTCGTTACTGATGTAGCGCATCGTAACATTACTCAAAATAAGTAGATCTAAAATTATAACGTGATAAATCTAGGTCAATGCCACAAGGAGTGTTCGGTTAGCTTTTGATATGAAAAGAAGTGGTGTTTAGGTTGGAGGTGTGTTTGATTTCAAATAAGAAAATAAAACTAAACTAAACTAATGAAAAAAAATTAAAGAAAACATTCAAAAATGATGAAAAGTGATGAATGCGTTAAGGACGAGGTCATCTATTCAATCTCAGCCTATACACGATTAAACATACCTTATTGACTTGTTATTCTCATACCTCTCCTAGCAACTATTAATCATAGGTTAACTACAAGCTCTGTTAACCCCAGTTTTTCTTTAGGTCGTGTTTAATTAAAAAGAGCTCGTTAATTAAAGCTAGTTATCGAACAACTTAGAACATGCTCTTTAGATTTAATTAGACAGCTACAATATAAGTTAGGAAAATAAATTAATCAAGGTAACAACCATACAAGCTCGTGTCATTTAAGCCAGGTTATATTATCCCTAATGAAACCATTAGTTGCAACAAATGAATCGAAAAGACAACGATTACATATTGTATTCGATTCTAGCGATAGGTTCATACATAAAAACAATCAAATAGAGCATTCAATCATTCTTACATAATACCCAATTCAATAAACACAAGATAACGTAATCAATTCCTAAGAGAGAAAGAACAACAAACATAATGGAGAGAATGTTTAACCGAGTTCTTCAGTGTCGATATCACCTACTAACTGGCATCAAGAAGATTATCCTTCAGGGTCTCCAAATAAATGGAGCTTTGCCCCTTCTCTTCTTCAAAACTGAGACCTCACAGCTCCAAAACGATTCCTCAAACCTTTCATAATGTTTCTACCATCACATGTTTTTTTATACTAAAAAAAGGTTTTTAGGTGTCAAGTGTTAAAGTCATAGGCGCGACTTAGTGTGTCACACCCATGACACACTTGTCATAGGTGTGACATGAGTCTCATGGCCGTGAAAACATGTATCTTCAATTCTTTTGAAATTTTCTTGTCTTCTCTTCCTCTAATCCTTCTCCTTCTTATTACATGAGCACAAGTGAGTGTGAATCTCAAGAAAATGGCCCAAATATTATGCTTTTGGCTCACTTTAGCTCTTTCGCTTCCGAATTGTCCCTAAAATCATACATGAACTAAAGCGAATATCTTAAGCATTTCATAGCGTTAATCACTAAGTGTTATGAAATAAATGTATAATCAATTAAGCACATATAAATCACCAAAGTCTCAACCTTCCCCATTTATTGGAAAAGACAAAGCTCCTCAAATAGAGTTTATAGCAACTCTTACATCAGCATCTGTTCCTGATATATCTAATGAAGAATGCCCCTTTGAGCATTTTAATATTTCTTAACACACCCTGATGAACAATCTTCTGAACCATCTTCTGACGAGTCTGAGCAATTAGCTGATCTATCTGATCTAGCTCAAATTATGATGTTCATGTCTCAACCTACTGAAGTTAAGTTAAAAATCAGCAAAGCTGAGTCCACAGGAACTGAACCCTTTAGAACTTCACTAGCACTAGACAAGCTCCATCAACCAAACTTACTTCAGGTCCCTGGTTTACCTTTGATGATCTTCCACTTAAAAAATAGAGAGAGCGCCTCCATGAATTTGGTGTATGGATTGAGTTACAAATGAATCGACCAAATAATCCTTTAAGGGATATTTTTTCTGATGACAATCTCACTATTAACAAATACAAAAATTCCCTGGAATTATCAATTATATCAGAGATTTCATCCCCTACGTGGTTGATTATACATCCTCTTTATCAAAGTTGCTGAAAATGAATCCACTACAATGGAGTAAATAGCAAACCAAAGCCATACAACATTTAAAGTATGACTGTAAGAATCCACCAATTTTGAAGATTCCTGAAAAAAATCAATGCATCTTACAAACAGGCACTAATGACCATTATTAGGATGCTATTCTCCTTGAAGAAATTAATAGAAACGTCACTATTGTAGTCATGCAAGTGGATAGTTTAAAGAATTTGAAAAGCATTACCATGCAAGCTACAAAGAGATTCTAGCGGTGAAAAAGGGAGTTGATAAGTTTAATTTCTACCTTAGCCTATATCACTTTGTATCACTTTATCATCAAAATAGATAACACTTTCTTTTTCCAAAATTCTTGAGCCTAAAAGGAAAACATTACCAGGTAGCCAACTACTTCGATGGTAAGAATAGTTTTTCACGTTATAAATTCACCATCCTCCATATCAAAGGGCACCATGATATCTTAGTAAATTTCCTTTCTCAACCTAAATCACCAATTCAATTAATCTCATCTCTTCTCTCTACCACAATCCCTCTCCTCCTTCCAATTATGGACTTTCCTTAATATACAAAGACTCACAATCCTTTCCTCCTCTATCTTCAAATCCTTTTAATACTTTCGAAGAGGTTTTCTCTAATCTACTATCTCCATCTGACCCTCATCAATCTTCATATTCCTCCTTGTCCTTCCCATTTTGATTATGTTACACCATATTGTATTATGTATCATTTTTATGATACACTTTTGAACTAGCATTGTGGCATCTATGGGCCTTATCTACCCATATGCCTGTCCAAGTTCTCTTTCTCCTCTTCATGTCTACAAACACCTTTATGATCTTACAAGTGCTAAATCTCTCTTTTGGACCTTCCTTAAATGGTTTCAACCTCTGTTAAAATGATGTATCCAAATATCTCAAATTCTTAGTTAGCATTAGTTATGGGATATTCCCTTGGTAGATCAAAAAGCTTATGATATCTTTGTTATCCGTGATCCCTATTATTTAACCACATCTAGTTATCTTTGTAGTTTGAATCATGTTCAACATTGGTTTACCTATATTAATTGGCTTATCAAACACACTCAAATGGTGATAGATTTGCATTCCTTCCTGGATTGTCTAAATTAGTATACTCATATAACCATCTTTGAAATGCATCTCTATATGACCTTATCCTAGAAATTTTACTCTTCTAAAGTCCATATCTCCTTTTGATGGATATTGGACTTCAATGAATCAATTTTCCTTTACTGGGTTTAATATTATGGCTGGAGAGTTACCATACCCTGCAAAACGCACTGCCCCATCTGGCCTGTTTCAGAATACTCCACGCCTATGGCCTCTAACTTGGTCTGAAACAGAAATTGACCAATTTATCCAAGTCATGGAAAACTTGATAATGACGTGACACTAACAGACGATTCTAATAATGACAGCGGTGACCTACATTCTCTCTCATCTCCTCTTTAAAGTATTTATGCTTATCTTGTAAAAGAATCTTTGGGACCCAATGCTTCCTAATTATTCTTCCTTTTTACTATTGGCTTTTTAAAAGTTGTATGTATGATTATACATAAGGAATATTTTCCTTAAAGTTATTTATTTTTATTTCCTTACTTCCTCTTTAAAAGCAAGGCTTCTTCATTGATGTACTCATTTTGTATTAAGAGCTTTGAATGAATAGAATTTTGTGTGTGTTTCATCTTATAAATTCTTTCTAAGTTTCTCTCTCTTGAAAACTTGACTCTTAAATAATGTTGTCATAGTCATATATAAAGATAAGTATGCTCTACACTTGCCTCTTCATGAGGATCCTGTGTATCAAAAAGTCTTAGACCATAGATCCTATTTGAGGTCATTGTTAAAATGGGAAAGATTGGGAGTGTAAGATTACTAAAAGGCAAGAATTGAGAATTGATGCCCATTGAGAGAAAAGGCTTGTGTCTCAGCCAGCATACCTAGAATTTACACTACAGTCTTGCTTTGTTTATCCCTAATCTCTAATGTTATCTGTTCATAAACACAAGATTTGGTGTTTCTCAAATATTCCCTGTTGTCATTTGACTGAAGGTAGCCTGAGTGATACCACTTGTTGGTGTTGAGGAGCTCACTTTCTTAGGAGATTTTTATCATGAGCCTAGTGAGAGAACATAGTTTAGGCATTAACACTACACTCCAACCCAAAACCTTAAAGCATTTGGTTTATAGGTCCTTTCCACTTATATGTCCCTCACTAATTTCATTTCTTTCCAACGTGGGATTCCCCCTCACACTTAAAATCCCAATAATCTGCCCCTCAAGTGTGAACTTCCACATTGGGCTTAGGCTCCCCCTTGTGCAAAAGCCTTTTTCTTTCTTTTTCTTAGCATCTCGAGTATATGACACCACCTAGAGCCCTTATACTCCATTGGTATAGGCCTACCAGGAGTCTCCTTACTCTTCCACTTAGGGATTCCCGTTTAACAATGATCTTAAACAGGATCTATGGTTTAAGACTTTTTGATACACAGGATCCTCATGAAGAGCAAATGTAGAGCATATTTGTCTTTCTATATGACTATGACAATATTATTCAAGAATCAAGCTTTTAATAGAGAGAAACTTAGAAAGAAGCCATAGGATGAAAAACACACAAACTTCTATTCATTCAAAGCTTTTAATACAATGTGAGTATAATAATGAAGAAGCCTTGCTTTTATAAAGAAAGTAAGGGAACAAAAACAAACAATTTTAAGGAAAAGATTCCTTAGGTACAATCATACATACAACTTTTAAAAAGCAAATAGTAAAAAGGAAGAATAATTGGGAAACACTAGGACCCAAAGATTCTCTTACAAGATAAGCATAAATACTTTAAAGAGGAGCTGAGAGAGAATGTGGGCCACCACTGTCATTATCAAAATTGTCTGTTACTGTCATATCTTCATTAAGTTTTTCCATGGCTTAGATAAATTGGTCAATTTCTGCTTCAGACCAAGTTGGAGGCCATAGGCTTATAGTATTCTAAAATGGGCCAGATGGGGCAGTACGTTTTGAAGGATATGGTAACTCTTCAGCCATAATATTAAATTCAATAAAGGAATATTGGTTCATTTGTAACATCCCCTCACCTATGGGAAGGGTATTTTGGTAAATTAGATCGGGGTCGAAATGTTTAAAGTGTTTTTGACATCTTCATGCATTCATTTATGCACATGAATAACAAATAGTGAATTTTTGCACAT
>JAOTAY010000009.1:17419533-17440358 GCA_025629805.1 Erythroxylum baracoense | reverse complement strand
AAGTCATGTGGGAGTAATGCCCTAAAGAGGCTTACACGCTGGAAAAACAAAACCGTGAGAGCACGAGGCCCGAGAGGCCAAGGCTGAAAGCGGACAATATCTGCAAGCGGGTGGTCTGGGCTGTTACAAGGATAAACGGGTTAGACAACCAGAAAAGATGTGGGATAGGTTGCATAAACAATCTTGAACTATTCCTTTTGCATATTAGCTTCCATTTTTTGAAGGATTTCTTTCGCCTCTCTCATTCCTTACTCCTTAATGGTGAAATCGAGGCTAAAATACTGAGTAACAATGTATCGGTGAAGATCTACATGTAGTTGGGTTAGCAGAGCTTTATAAGATTTATATAAGCTTTGAACTTCAGTAGAGATGCCATCTAGTCACTGATGAGTAGCCTGGGTGTGTTGAGTTAAACCATCAAGCTTAGAATCAAACTGTCAAAGGACTTTGTTTCGATCCAAATCATTGTCAGTCTACTAGTTGAGAGTTTCATCAATAGGATTTGAAAGCATTGTTTCATGAGCACTCATGTCAGTGGCACGAATATATGGGTTAGAGATAACCCTTTGTTGATCATTTATACTTCTCTCTATGGGAGGAAAATCTTCCTCGTAGGGATTAACCACCATGTACAGAATTGGAGAGGGTGAAGGAACAAAAGATGGAATAACTGGCTGAGGCCTATTGGAAATTGACTCTGAATGGAACAAAGGTTCCTTGTCAATAGCCTTGAGCAATGCTTGAATGCTTTTAGGTCATGGACATGGATTCTCAATCCAAGGTTCATAATCATCATGATGATCCTCATATTGATAGTGGAATTATTGAGCAGGTTGACAATTATATATCTCCTTTCTTTTGTTCTTCTTCTTCTTTCGTTGCCGATTATAAAGCTCATCATCATCACTGTCTGATTAATGGTTCAGACATACTTCACAATCTGGTCACACATAGAGGGATCTACATCCCAAACAAATTGTCGAAGATGATGGCTAACATATACAGGTTCTCCATCTTATTTGAAATAATGGATCGGAGGTTCATATTTGCCTTCTTTATGTGAGAACATTGGTTAAAGCATCAAATAGGACTAGATGTACTTGAGGGTCCAGGTTGATCTTCTGTAGGCCTGGTGTAAATGGATCTAATTAAGTCATCTTGAAGGGTTTGAAGAATTGGAGGAGTTGTGGTGTGGAAGGAATGCCTATGGTGAGTATGGAACACTTTCTGGTAGGTAATGATCCATTCAGTCGACATTTGCTTTTCAAGCTCCATCAGTGGTAGTTGCTTTGAAATTTGAATGATGGTAGTTTGGTCATGAGCTTTGTCTGCTACCATATAAAAGGCATTTGAAGTGGAATTGGGAAAATTTAGATCTATGGCATGATTTTGCTAACGGTAGATCATCTGATGGTATAGAGTAGTCATAATAACTGTAGGATCTTATTATGCTCCAGTGATTTGAATTTAAACTTAGAGTCGTTCAGATAAAGTGGGATCATCTAACATGATATTGAAATCAAGAGCGATGGTGAGTGATGTGAACAGGAGTAAAGATCACCAAGCAGATGGCGTGCGTGAAGGGGCGAGCTTGTTATTCCAATTGGACCTATGTTCAAAGCTAGGACTAAGAGACCCAAGGAGGCTCTCTATACGTATGTGGGCCAATTTGTAGAGAGGATGAAGTGCACCAAGCCTATTGGAGGAGAGCTATTTGAATCACAGCCCAAATTGATTAATTTATCTTAAATCTTTAGATTAGATTCACTTAGGACTTGAAGACTATTGTATTGGGCTACGCATTATCGCGTAAGCCCAAGAAGAGAGGCCTTATTATTCTAATTTGGATATTTTGGGCTTTCATGTATTTTAAGCCCAAGTCTTTTAGCATTAAGCCTAGGTATAAGTACTTATCTTTTAGGGTTTTCGAACAATCTTTTAATCATATTGTCTTTTGTGAGCCGCCGGCCATATTGAAAGAAGAAACCCCTCTTGTTCTTTTCAACTTAGGAATTAAACATCACTTATCAATTGAATCAAATTGTGGCGTGATTTTGATCCTAAACAACTTTTTTGGTTTGTTCTTTACCCGTTATCTAGCTTGTTCGAGACAAGTTCTTCGTGAGGTCTAGTAGGTAAATTTGAAACCCTGCGTATCAAATTTAATTTAGTTAATTCGAATCTTCTTCTTTCCTTGGATTCGAACAATCATGCAATTCCGTGGTGCGCACTAGTGAGGATGGCACTTCCATTGTTGAGGATAGTCAGCAACTTACCAATTAAGGCATTTTGGTATGTCATATAGACAATGTCTATAAGAGATATCCTAGTTGTAACAGGTATTTCCTTTTTTCCATAGAGGGTGAGAACAAGACGAATAGTTCCACCATGAAGGTGTGTATGGTTCTACTCTCTCCAAAGAGATGAGCTCCTTGGGAATCTCGAGCTTCACATACTGCTCTACGGTAGTAGCTTTTAGACCATACTATTCCAGATAGAAACTTTGGATGAATTCTTTAACTTTTGGATGGTATGTGGAAAGGATAGTTCTTATGTTCCTTGTCCAAGAACGGTCACAAGAATAAATACTGTAGGAACTAAGCAAAGGCAAAAAAGTATCTAAAATACGACTTTCCTCAGGAAGATGGGTTATTTCTACAAGGTATTCTATACGATTAAATAACGTTTCACACTAGAAGGGAGATTGACAATAGAAAGAGCAGAAGAAAGATGAATACGGTCATTGGGTAGAGTTTTTTCACTCGTGGCTATAAAAGACTCCTTACTCAATCTCATCAAGAATATTATTGTCACGGTCAATAACACTTATAGCTCTGATTCTATTTCAACTACCCTTAGTTAAAGGGTCACGGGGAAACACCAAATTTCGTGCTTATGAACAAATACGATTAGAGATCAAGGATAAACAAAGGAAGACTGCAGTGTAAATTCCGTATCTATTGGTTGAGACAGAAGCCCTTTTTCTCAACGGGAATCAATTCCCAAGGCTTACCTTTTAGGAATCTTGCACTCCTAATCTTTCCCTATTTAACAACGACCTCAAACAGAATTTATGCTCTAATCTAGAAATCTTAAGAAGAGACATCTTTGGCACGATCCCAAGTTAAACAGACAACTTTAGAATTCCGACAATATTACTAAGATTTAGCAATTACATACTTGATAACGACATCTCTGTATAGACAGAGTACCCATAAATATACTAAAATAGAGAGCAAAACAGGGGGTGTGTGTCTGTATATGGAGTAGAGGAAAGGTGAAGTTGATTCGTTGTGCACCTTTGGCTCCTCCGTTTCTGCTCCAAAAAGACTCTGCAAATTGGCAAAAAGAGCACAAGCAGAGGTAGAGACACCTGTTACCGAATTACCACTTTAGTTGCTTAATAACACTTGGTTCCAGAATTGGAGTTCCCATATGTAGAATCTGGGATTATCGTTCTCCACCGATAGAAGAACGCTACGTGATATGTAATGTTCTATGCTCCACGTGATATGGCTCTCTAAGAATATAGATCAAATTAATAAATATAATATTTTGTACAAATAAATTTTTATTTATAATATTGTTATAATTTTACACTTTATAGTTAATTAAATATATTAAGTCTATGTTAAATAATTGTATTTTGTAGAAAAAGTTGTTAATTTAGTTTAAAATAATTTTATTTTGTTATGGATATAAATTTTTATAAAAACTCTTAATTTATTGTAAAATTAAATAATAAGCAAATTAGTATTCGTATATTCATATTCAATTTTAAATTTTATGTTCAAAAATAAATAAATTTCAAATTAAATTTTCCTTATTTGTTACTTAATATGATTTTTTTTAGGAAGGGTGCAATAGAAAAAACGTGTTTAGTATATTTTTTACAATATTCTGTTAAAATTATAAAACTGCCAATAATCTTATAATATAAATATGAGATGAAGAAAAGTATAACAATATAAATATAATAATCACTATAAAAAGTTACATCTATAATTTTAATAAACATATGAAAATTTGACAGAAGTCTTATGTTATAACCCTAAAATACCTAATTTTATAAATGAATGTTATCATGTTATATTTTAATTTTTATAAAATGCTATTATCGTCTAAATTTAAAATTAAATTCGCTTTTCATGTTAGATATATGAAGAAAAAAATGATAATAGCTTTATCATTAATTTATACTTTTAATAAATACAATAAATTTTATAAATTTTCATTAAATTATTTTGATATCATACTTAAATTTTTTAACATAATTTTTAATAAATAATAATTACTTTCACTAATACACATGCATATTATAATACTTCATTTAAATATTTTGACTTATTAAATGAATAATTAGGCGTTGCAAATACTTAATGTGCACATATTGTAGAATTATTGAAAATTAATTATTAATATTTATGAATTGATTTTTTATTTTGTAAATATAAATCTTTTAAGTGGTATTTAATATATTCAAAATTTTAAAATGGTTAAAATACATTAAAATTCAGAATATCTTAGTACGTGAATTAAATGTATAATGTGTATATATTTTATCAACAAATATTTATTTAGTATAAATTCCTTAACAGTAGTGTTAATTTCAGTGTGTAAATATATACGTTGCTTAGATTGTTATTCAGACTGTTACATTAATTAACATTGTTATTTAGATTGCAGTGTTATGGTTTTTATTAATAATTTCAAATTGATTAGATTGTTTGATTAAGCTTTCCATTTTTCTTAAATAATGATAACCAGTTTCACACTGTATATCTGGAATTTATTCAATAGTAAACCCCTTCTCCTCACTTTCTTAGCTTACCAGATAGTTTACATGCAAATTAAGGATTAACACGTACTCTCATGGTAATGGACAAACTATAGAGAAAATATATAAAACCAATCACCAAATAAATCAAAATACGCTTGACCAAGCGCCCCTTGTATGGCTAGAACCTGAGCTCTCTCTCTCTCGATGTATATTTGAGAGTCTAATTCTGTACAAAAGACCACCTGCTTTTACGTCCCACCTTTCCTCGATCGTTTTATATGTTATATATTATAATGACATCAACAAACACGACATCCTATTCATCAACTGCATTGACTGGAAGTGAACTACTCTCTTTAGCATCTTTATATTCATACTCTTCTTGTTTACACAGGTTACCGATTCTTGTCAGTTGACTATCAATGGAGAGGATTCTTATTCGGGGAACCAGGAACGAATGGTGTGAATCCTCTTCCACCAAATACAGGACGCATGAATGCGTTATCAAACTTCCGCCAGTAGTAATGCACAGTGTTAGTCGGGGTGGTGAGGAGCATGCGCAGACTCATTGGCCGTGGAACATTGTGGTCGCCACCGGAGTCAGATTCTGCATCATGGCTATTTACTAGAAGTGGTATTGTAAGAGTCTTCGGAGCTGCAGAGTCAGACGGTGCTGTGCTGTTCGTGTGTTTCTGAGAGAGTAGCCACCTTATAAGTGGCTTCGTTACTATCCCAATTACCTGATAAAGCATGAATGAATATTCAGCATCATCTGAACGGTACAGACAAACTTTTGCGCATTAGATACGAGGGCTTCCTTACCACTGTGCTAAAGAGAACGATTGATATGGTGCTGGTGATCAAGATAGCATTTCCTATAAGTTCGGTATGTCCCGACATTGTAAACTGCACGAGTACACAGCACAAACATAATAATTTTTGCAGTCTCCTGACCATCAGTTCCATTAATGTTTACAAATTAAATTAAATTAAAGCAAACACAGACTAATTCTATGCTCCATTGTTTACCTTGTTATACGCTAGTGCAATAGACACGGCTCCTCTCATGAGTCCAGCCCACCAGATAATGATCTGTTGAGGGAGAAAATTAACAACCCATTCTTCCTCCTTGTGATCATGAGAAACATTAGCAATAAGATGAATAATATTCATACCTGCTGTTTGAATCCAATCTTTTCATCCCCAGATTTCCTTGTTAGATTGGATACTAAAGACAAGGGAAACACGAAAGTGGCTCTGCCAACCAGAACTAGTCCAAACAGTATTGAACTCACACCAATAGATGTCCCAGGACTGTCGGAATTTGATACATCAACAAACGGTCACAGTAACTAAAGGACCATGTCCAATTATAATCTCAAAAGGATCACAAAAATTAGACAGCGCATTTCTAAGCTTCTGAAGACGGGAAGATGCAAATTCATTATGCATAGAAAAAGACTTCTAACAATGATGATATAGACCTGTAGTATTACCTTTTCTTGACGACTTTCCACTTCTCAATGTCTAAAGCATCCATACCCACATAGAGGAATATGAAAAGTTCTGAGATAAATGAAAGTGTTGCAAATGCATGTCTGCATAAAAATAAGTAAAGCAGAGGAGATTTATTAAAATTACATCTAAATTCCAAAAATTGGAGGAAGATAAGTATGTGAAGCATAATGTATTTTGATCTTCCAGAACAGTTTATATATAGGTAAAACATACTTGGTAGTGACTCTTGAACTCTCAGTTATATTGTGCCAGGTATAGTGTGACATTACGATACCACAGAAGAAAACTGTGAGAATTCCACTTAGATTGAGTATCTGAATTGCAAGTTGTCCAAGAACATAATTAGCAATGGATTCACAAAATTCAAAATCGTAGATTGCTTGATGGCTCAAAAAAAATTCATACCTCGGCCACCATATACGAAAGATAAGCCATGAGAATCATGAGAGCAACTTCACG
The DNA here is from genome assembly GCA_025629805.1 of Erythroxylum baracoense. Lineage (NCBI taxonomy): Eukaryota > Viridiplantae > Streptophyta > Magnoliopsida > Malpighiales > Erythroxylaceae > Erythroxylum > Erythroxylum baracoense. Next base: position 17,433,601 of record JAOTAY010000009.1, on the reverse strand, counting down.
ATCGGTAGAGTGCCTGAAATTATGCATAATTAAGCTAGTTTGTTTTCAATTAGGAAAGGAAAAAAGAGAGTGATGGAATGGGAAAGTAATCCAGCAAAATATTCATTGAAAACCATTAAGTACCTGCCAAAGTACAACTTCTTAATCATGTAAGCGCTCAACAATCCAACCTGAGAGAAACAAAAAGCAAGTGTTGTAACATATATGCATTGGGTGCATCCATGGCTTCACGAAGGTTAGGAATACTTTAAATAATAAGAATAAAGCTTGATGAAGAAAGACAAACATGAAAGTTTAAGCAATTCATTTCTAAAGCTCCTCAACCATCAATCACTAACTTGAATTTAAGGTTGCAAGTGAATCTAAATTTGTTAAAGATGCTAACAGCTAAATATCAATGTCAAAAGTTGGAATTGTTGGCTTTGAATGTCTAGTTTCACCACTCTTACATAGCCATTTTCTGGTCAAATATTGACTTTCCGAGTAAATATAAAACCTGAAATTGCATACTCAACAAGAACCAATGGTAGAACTTTCCCCAGGTATACGTGAAGAGTAGGAAAGAAATGTGAACAAACAGTATGAAGGCACTGCCAATGGGAGTTTTGGAGACGAAGGAAATGAACTCACCACCACTCCCAGTAACGTGCTTGTTGTGAACAGGTACAAGAAGTTCCCCAACAACTGAATTGCTATGCTTGAGGTGATATGAGAGAGGTCAAACCGTTGGATGGCATTGAACAGCACAACAGCTGTAGCATCATTTACCACACCTTCTCCAAAGACTATACTGTATAGTAAAGGTGTTTCTTCCTGGTTAAGGATCTGGCATATCAAGCATAAAACTCAGCAACAAAATAAAATTAAGTCTATTTTCTTCTCAGCCTAACAAATAAAGCCTCGAACAAATGCATACCTGCAAAGCACAAACAGAATCTGTGGCTGAAAAGATTGCTCCAAGTGCTAAAACAAGGAAAGGCAAAGCAACAATATTAAGAACAGACCAGTAGAAGTGCAATTCAATTCATGGATTATTCCATTAACTATTTTTCTTCTTTAAGATAGTTCACTGACGTCAAATCCAGAGAATAAATTAGCATAAGGCTCTATAGGAAAGGACTAAATCCAAATTAAAAGGGCATTTCGACTGAAAATCACCAACTCTGGAAATGAGATGAAAGCTAAATTTTGAGGAGAGATGTATACCAAGATAATCCACCGTCTCTAGTACACCAACATCAAATTTTTTGAACAACTGCGCTGCACCTGAATCAATGATCAAAAGGTTACCAAGATAATAAAAAATCAAATATCTTCACTTCTATGTTAGACCTCCTATTACCAAGGTTTATTCTAGAAGGGTTAAGAAAAGGGTAACCGAGTAAAGTTACCGCTTTCTGTTATAGTCAAGGGCTGGTGGGTATTATGTGCATGTGGGAGGGGAGAGAATAGGAGAGTTTGTTGCATGGCTGACGTAGGAAGTTGGCTAGTACAAAACGATGTAGTGATTGGGAGGGGAATTTTTATGCTATCATTAAGAACATTCTGGTGAGCCTTAGGCTAGGAGAGAGCAGCACTCTCGAAATTGTCTGCAAATCACATTGTAACTTGACAGATTTGAGTTACATAATAATAATACTCAGAGACAAAACTCTCAATTCCTGAGACAAATCTTCACTTCTAATGGTAGAATAAACATAAATTCATGATGCATCCGTGCGTAAGACCTACGCAAGGCGCAAGAAAGGTGGCAGCTGATTTAGTGGAGGCAGCGAAAAAGGTTGCGGATAAGGCAGCCCAAAACCATTATAAATGTTTGTTTTTTTCAAACTTTTAGTTATTATGTTTTCTATTTTAGTTGTGATTCTATTTTAGACTTTATACCTAATTAGGAGTCCTAGTTATTATGTTTCCTAGTTTAGTTGAGATTCTATTTTATACTTTATACCTAATTAGGGCTAATGTTTGTTATTTTGAACCCTATTTGAAGGGACTGCTGAGAATAAGAGGAATAAGCAGAATTTTAAAAAACAAATCAGTGTTATAGCAAGGCTCTGTCAAGGACGAGCCTCTCCCTTGGCTTTCAGCATAGGTTTGCCAATGGAAGGGGACAACACCGCCAACGGAAAGGAAGTAACTTCCCCGTGTCTCGACCCATGATTAGATCCTTTGCTAGGGCCCTTACCAACCTGGTATCAGAGCCACTTGTCATGGGTGACGTGGAAAGCTTAGCGAGCAAGCTTGATATTTTCATGCAACATATGATCATGTGGCAGCAGGCATTGGAGGAGCAGATGGAGGAGCTCGCATGCCATGTTCAAGCATCAGGAAAAGAGGCAGGACTGAAGGGTGATCGTGGGTCAAACAACAGCAACCAAGGAATTCGCCATGGTTTAGCAGAGCAAGCAGATGGGCAAACCGGAGGATAACTGGTACCTAGGTACTCCAAACTCGAATTTTCGTCCTTTAATGGGTCAGAAGACCCGTTGGTATGGCTGAAAAGGTGTAAACAGTTCTTCACAAATCAGAAAACACCTGAAGGAGATAAAGTGGGGCTGGCGGCTTTCCACTTGATGGGAGAAGCTCAATTATGGTTTTATCGGGTGGAACAAGAAGAACAGGAGTTGGATTCGGAAGGATTTAAAGAGCAATGCAATGTGAGGTTTGGCCTTCCCTTGAGTAACAACCCTCTAGGAGAACTGGCTAATTTAAAGCAAACACAAACTGTAGGGGAGTATCAGCGCCAATTTCAGTCCTTATTAGCTAGGACCACCGATTTGAGACCTCATCGACAAGTGAATTTATTCATAACAGGGCTAGTAGAAAGCCTCCGGATTAAATGGAGATGCAATAGCTGAGAAATTTAGGAATTGCCATGAATATGGCAAGGGCTTTAGAGAGGAAACAGCAGTGCCCGCAACCAATCAGTACCAGAATTTCAACAGGGTGGGCAGCCCCAAAACCAGCAGTAAGTGGTTCTGCCCCTGTTGGAAATATGAGCAACAAAGGAGTGAGTGGGGAAGGGAAACCGAAAGCTTCTAATGGCAGCAGTTTGGGCAACAATGCAGCCCCATTTTTCAAGCGGCTTTCTAGGGCTAAGATGGCAGAAAGAAGGGCCAAGAGGCTGTGCTTTAATTGCGATGAGTCATACTCAATGGGGCATAAGTGCAAGCAGCTTCTCTGGATAGAGGTACCGGACTATGATAGTGAGCAAGCGGAGGAAGTGGTAGGGGATCCTGAAATATCTCTAAATGCTATTAGCGGAATCAATAGCTCCCAAACAATGCAATTACAAGCCTTAGTCGCAGGATGGACGATGTGGATGTTAGTGGATTCAGGAAATACACACAATTTCATCAGAGAGGGAGTCATACCAAAGCTTGGCATCAAGGTGGAGGAACGACCAGCACTGCAGGTGGCAATGGCCAATGGGGAGAAAGTTCCAAGCTTGGGTATATGTAAGGCGGTAACGTTACAAGTTGACAAGGATTCTTTTGTTACTGATTTTCATTCTATTCCCTTGGATGGTTTGGATGTGGTTTTAGGAATTAAATGGCTTTGGACGTTGGGGCCTATCCTTTGGGATTTTGCCACCTTAACAATGAGTTTCAAGCTGGAGGGAAAGAAGGTACAATGGAAGGGGCAGCTCCCAAGTATAGAACTGAGGGTGGCTCTAATGCAAGGACAGCAATCAGCTTCCATAGCCTTGGAGAAATTGTTGGTTGAATTTCCCGATTTGTTCGAGAAACCTTCAAGGTTGCCACCTAGTCATAGTTGTGATCACCGAATTCCTTTCTTGCTGGGATCAGGACCAGTGGTGGTGCGACTGTATCGTTATCCCCATCTTCAAAAGGATCAAATAGAAAAACAATGGCATGATGCAACAGGGAATCATGCGACTGAGTAGATCCCCTTTTTCTTCACCAATCCTGTTAGTTGACATGGAGGTTCTATGTTGACTATCGAGAGCTAAACGCCCGCACAGTTAAAGATAAGTTCTCGATACCAGTTGCGGACGAGTTACTGGATAAGCTCCATGGAGCGAAGCATTTTACAAAGCTTGATCCCCGTTCAGGATATCATCAAATACAAATGGATCCCCGAGACATAGAGAAGACGGCCTTCTGAACTCATCATGGACACTTTAAATTCTTGGTAATGCCTTTTGGATTAAGCAAAGCTCCCTCTACTCTTCAAAGCCTGAGGAATGAAAGTCTTTCAGCCTCACTTGCATAAGTTTGTCTTAGTGTTTTTCGATGATATTCTAATATATAGTAAGACTTGGATTAAGCACACTCAACACGTCTGCTTGGTATTTGAATTGCTTCAAACTTGCCATCTTTTTCTTAAGAAATCCAAGTGCAAATTTGGGGAGACTCGTTTGGCATACTTAAGTCATGTTATTCATGATACAGGACTGGAGGCGAATGTGAGCAAGATCAAGGCAATTGCAGACTGGCTTGTGCCATAATTGACAAAGTCCCTGAGGGGTTTCGTGGAGTTAGCTAGTTACTATAGAAAGTTTATCAAAGACTATGGGCAAGTGGCAACGCCACTGACAAGCTTGCTTAAGAAAAATGCCTATCAATGGAGCGAACAGGCAGATTCGGCTTTCAATGCCTTGAAGAAAGCTCTTTCTAAAGCTCCAATCCTACGGATGCCTAATTTTGAGGAAAAGTTTGTGGTTGAGTGTGACGCATCAATAAGTGGCATCGGGGCAGTTTTAGAACAACAGGGTCATCCGATTGCATTTTTCAGTCAGAAATTGGTTGATCGTCATTTTAAGCTATCAGCCTATGAACGGGAGCTGATTGGCTTTGCCAAGGCCATACCCCATTGGAGGCCGTACCTGTGGCAAAAACATTTCCTCATCTGGACTAATGGCTACAGCATCAAGTTCTTGTTAGAACAAAGATAACTACTTCTCCCCAGCAGCATTGGATCAGTAAACTAATAGGTTTTGATTTTAGAGTGGAGTACAAGGCGAGGAGGCTAAATCGGGCTACAGATGCCCTTCCTCGGCAAGATAGGGAGGATGGACAGCTCTTTGCCATATCCCAATCTCAGGTAGACATCTTTGATGCCCTTCAGCAAGAGGTGGCAACTTTGAAGACCTTGAAGCAACTGCGGGACAGCATTGAAAACGAAACAGCAAGTTCAAAACGGGAAGTCCGGGATGACCTGATATTTTTTCAAGGACAGATCTGCTTGCTACCCACTTCCTCCTTGGTGCAAACCATCCTTTTAGAAATTCGTGACATGGCCCACGAAGGGATTCAAAAGACATTGCAACAAGTGCGTGTTGATTTCTTTTGGCAGGGGATGAAAGCGACAATGGTGGAGTTTGTGCAGAGTTGCTTAGTCTGCCAACAGAACAAGTGGGAACATTCTCCTGCAGCCTCTTCAGGTGCCTCAACAGGTATGGACAGATATCTCTATGAATTTTATTGAAGGGTGCAAGGGAAATCAGTGTTGATGGTGGTGCTGGATAAATTTTCCAAGTATGCACACTTCATTCCCCTCGCTCATCCTTTTACTGCTATATCTGTGGCTTAAGTTTTCTTTAGAGATCTTTCATTTACATGGTTTGCCTGAGACAATTGTTTCTGATAGAGATAAAAGTTTTACTGGTCTCTTTTGGAAGGAGTTGTTTTGTTTGTGGGGAACAAAATTGGCCTTCTCATCATCCTATCACCCCTAATTTGATGGTCAAACAGACGTTGTAACCATCGAGATGTATCTTCATTGCTTTATTAGGGACAGACCACGCCAATGGGTCGAGTGGATTCCTTGGGCGGTATATTGCTATAACACCTCATTCCACTCTTCCTTGTGCGCGACGCCCTTTCAAGTAATGTATGGACGGGATCCTCCGCATCTGCTCAATTATTTAGCAAGCTCTACTAGGGTGGAAGCAGTGGATCAAGCCCTCCAGGAGAGGCATTTGGTGTTACACTCAGCTCACGATCGTTTACTGCAAGCACAGGAGCGCATGAAGTGTATTCATGATGCCAATCGTCGGGAGGTTTCTTTCAAGGAGGGTGATTTGGTTTGGTTGAAGCTTCACCCTTTCAGGCAATTGTTCGTTGCATGCCGAAGTTCGCATAAACTTTCCCCCAAGTATTTCTGACCCTTCAAAGTGTTGAAAAAGTTGGGAGCCATGGCCTATAAATTGGAGTTGCCTTAGGAGAGTCGCATTCACAATGTTTTTAACATCTCCTTGCTGAAAGAATTCAAAGGGGAGGTTCCGACTTCTGTTACAACCTTACCCCCTATTCATGATGGACGTATGGTTTGATTCCCCATTCCATTTTGTGGTCAAGGCTTAACAAAGGCCAGCGGGAGGTGTTGGTTCGTTGGGAGACACTCAGGACGAAAATGCGACTTGGGAGGACCTTGCACTCCTTCAGCAATTTTATCCAGAATTTGAGCTTGCGGACAAGCTCACAATCGAGGAGGGGAGTAATGATGCATTCATGAGTAAGATCTAGGCAAGGTGCAAGAAAGGTGGCAGCTGATTTAGTGGAGGCAGCGAAAAGGGTTGCGGATAAGGCAGCCCAAAGCCATTATAATTAATTAGTTTTTTCAAACTTTTAGTTATTATGTTTTCTATTTTAGTTGTGATTCTATTTTAGACTTTATACCTAATTAGGAGTCCTAGTTATTATGTTTGCTAGTTTAGTTGTGATTCTATTTTATACTTTATACCCTAATTAGGAGTCCTAATTAGGGTTAATGTTTGTTATTTTATAACCTATTTGAAGGGACTGCTGAGAATAAGAGGAATAAGCAGAATTTTACAAAAAAAATCAATGTTATAGCGAGGCTCTGTCAAGGACGAACCTCTCCCTCGGCTATCAGCATAGGTTCGCCAATGGAAGGGGAGAACACAGCTACGGGAAAGGAAGTAAGATTCCCCGTGTCTCGACCCATGACTAGATCCTTTGTTAGGGCCCTTATCAATTCACTTCTTAAGTTTCATAATGCTCAATTCTCCTCTTTACCAATTTGCAGGCTTTCGCAAACAAAGCAAATTAAAATATGCACAGCATCAAACTCCAAATTGTAAGTTTGAAAACAACTCAAAACTTTGAAAGTCATCAACATGTAGATTATAAATTTATGTCTATATACAATTGTTTTGTGCAGTCTTTATCTACTCATGTTGAATTACTGAGAAACAATCTATTTAACAAAACTTCACAGGATATGGCATAACAAGCATCTATTCTCCATCCAAATGACTTGAAGAACTATTACATTACAAGATACAGTACTTCAAGTACTTGTGATTGTATGTTTATTTGGCATGCAAAGAGAAACTATAAACAGCGACATCATTCCAAAATTCAAACGAGAAGTTAGGCCACATACAAAATATATAGGATATCTTCAAAATTCCAACAAATATGCAACTTCAATAAGAAAATCACTGCTAATACTAAGCAACTGGATAATTGGAACATACCTATTGATATGATAGCAAATGATATCAAAGTTCCAACAACGCCGAACATTACAATTATCATGAAGTTCCGGAAAAACTGTTTCTTTTTCACCTGAAAACTGAGAACGAAAGTCTCAAGTGATCAAAATCCTCATAAGAAGAGATAAATTGAAAAGCAGAAACTATGTGCATGAGAGGTATAACCACACAAAAAAATGAGGGACAATTCATCAAATCTAATTAACTAATAATGTGCATATATGAATTTCTTAGTGTCAGAATATTTGGAGATTGATTGTTATCATCCTTGAGACTTATAACTAATTATAGACTCCATTATTAAAATGTAAATTAAGAGATAACACGCGCGCGCGCCCGCAAACACACACACAACATTACTCCCTATAAATAGGGCTTCATGTACTGTGTACAAAAACACAATATCTTAGAAAGATGTAGCATTTTGGTGGTTGTGACTGTCGATTTAGGTCTTTGTGAAAATGTCTGTCTTTCTCTCTCCTAAACCCTAGTTAGTAAAAATGAAAAGGAATAGTTCATAACAAGTCAAGATTATTGCTTTTCCAAATGGATCCCCCGTTTTAGCAACTCCCATTTAGTGTAATGATCAGAAAGTAAGCAACCAATGAGAAAATCAAATACCATCCTGTTATGAAGAAAGAAAAAGAGCTACAACAGAGAAATCGAGAAGGTGCATTATCCATAACTTGGACTGTGATTATCCGCTACTTACTCACATAAACAAAGCTTTATAAGCATATTTAGAAGGACAACATGAAAAGAGAGAAGGTAAGGGACAGATCTTGAAAGGATATTTCTTCTTGTTTTCCTTCAATGAATATTCTTGAAAGGATATCTGAACCTCCAGATTGCGAACCAGCATTTGAATGTATTCAAGGTAAAGGTACAGAAAACAAAAACAAGCAAGTAAAATAGGGAAGCTATGATGATAAGCTCAACTTACCCTGCATTGAATATGATAGGCGGAAGAAGATAAATAAAGAAAAGCTCTTCGCTGAATACAAATACGTGGGAGCTTCTTCCTTGGGTGCTTAACAGGATAATAATCCCAGTAACAAGACCCTGCAATGAAGCAGCCAAAACATCAGAACACTTTCCAGAGTACGATATGTTTTACCAAACCGTTCTCAACCCAACAAGATAGCTAAACAAATCCATAATTAAATAGATAAAAACTCACAATGGCAAGAGCAGTAATCGACTCATTAACCCAGCGATTCTTCTCAAGAAGATGACCAACCAGAATGCAAGCACAAAGGAGTGCAACAAACAAAGTTATGGAATGAACAGACACTTCATCAGTCTGCGTCCTCAAGCCCAACCTTGAAACAACCGAAATCAGACTGGGACTCATCTCATAATACTACCGGAAACAAGCTCCCTGCTCTGACCACCGAAAGAAACAAAATCAATAGCAGACAACTGTAAAAATATTTATAAGCCCTAGAGCTTGAAGCAGTAAACAAGCAACGAATCACATCAAATAAAAATCATTAAAAAAGAAACAAATGAGACCCTAAATAAGCCTTCTATGAACTCATCTTTTACTGACTCTGATTCTAAGTCAGCAATTCATGTAACTACTTCATAAGTGAAGTAACCGAGCCAAACCTTTGATACTAAAGATTGGAACTCTATTAATAAACTTTGAAAAGAAGCTACAAATTCAACTTGCTAACCCATCATTCAAAACGTAAATTGTAAAAGAACCAAGAATGAAGAAGCCCTCTTTATGACTACCCTTGTAATTTAAGAAAAAAGTACAAGATTCGTTTTCCTCCACTTTATTGGCAACCAAACGGATACTAAAAGGCAACCAACAGTGAATGGTCGAAAGCATGATCACGCCTTCCCCCGTACCGTGCAAGGCAATTCAGATTTCTCTTACCATCAACGACATGCAAACTTAAATGTAAAAAGAAAAAGACAGAAAGAGGTTGTTGAAGACAACTTAAAACCCAAGGATACGTTGCCCTCCAAAAACCAAACAGAACTCTACATGAGAAACAAGTAAACACTAACCTCGTACTCGGAGAATAAGAGAGAGAAACAGAGAGAGGGTTTTTCTTTTTCTGAAAAACAGAGAGAGGGTTTTATTTAAACTAAAACAGAGTGAAGCTTTTAAGGGACGGTTGTAAAAGACCGCCAACCAGAGCCTCATTCGTGGCGTTTATTTTCGCGATCTGTCAAATACGTACCGTTGGATTATGTGGTCAGATTCGATTTTCGATTCTTCTACTTCCCTTCTTTAGAGATGGAGAGTGCTACTTTTGAGTTTTCTTTTTGTAATTTTGGTCTGATTTTGATTTTTCTAAATAATTAAAATCAATTTTATTGATAATTTATAAATATTAAATAAGTAATAATTTGAGTTTATTTTTAATAAAAAATGGAATTACTTAATATTAACTTTTTATAATTAACATAAGTTTAATTCATTTTGGTTTTACTTATAATTAACCGATGCAATAAGTTGGCAAAAGAAAGATTTTTTTTTAATGTGATAATTTTGTTATTTTATATAATAAAATAAAATTTTATTTTAGGACATACCTGAGGCTCCCAAATGTCCGGACAAAGCTACATGAAAGTGACCTGGAAATGGTTTAGGGGGTTGAAGTTTGATGGGTGACATTTTGTTTTTCCATTTGCCGCTAGGGCCTTCAGACCTCTCTCTGGTGGTAAACTCACACTTCTCTTCTACAACGTTGAACGTCTTTGCTTACGTAAGTGGCCGGTTGTGCGAGGAAATTTCATACCCTTTTGACGTTTGTTTTGATGATAAACAACGAGGAAATTACCGGGCCGGGAAGACTGTCTCCCCAGTAGAATAGTTGCGAATATGAAAATATGATAGATATGGATCGTTGTTTATGGACACAATATTGCATAAGTAAAACCATTTTTATGCATTTTTAAATTACTAGTATTAAAAATAAAATCATTCTCAGTTGTTTTCTTCTTAAAATTATATTTTAAATTAAACATAAGATGATAAAATTACTTTAACATTTAATTCAGTAACTCGTAAATTAAAACTCAAAACTATATCTCAATTCATTTAACATTTAATTCAGTAACTCGTAAATTAAAACTCAAAACGATATCTCAATTCATTTATCTTTATATATTTTGTTAATTATATTTGATGTTTTAATACTAAAGATAAAATCCTTAGAATAATTATTGTATAATTAAAAATATAATGAGATAATAATTATGAGATTTAATTTGTATTATTCTTAAATTGAGATAATATTATTCCTAAATTTGTTTTAGTTGTAGTTTCAATAAGACAGGAAATTGATAAAACGATAAAACGATAAAACTAGTATATATTTTATTTCTTTCTTACGAAGAAAGTAATTAATTTGAGATAATATTATTACTAAATTGTTCTTAGTTGTGGTTTCAATAAATGGGATATTGATGAAATGATAAAACTAACGCTCATTATATTTTTTTCTTATAAAGAAAGTAATTAATCTTATAAATTAAAATATGCAAATATTTAAACAAACGTGCTGGTACTTATTAGAGAATAAATTCATTGGACTGACTCAATTATAAGGATCTCAAATAGAATATTACTTGTGGGTCTATGGATTTTTTCATCATGATGGTTGAATAATTGATTCTTAGACTTGAGATTACCAAAGTATCTCATGTAAGAAGCAACGTTTTTTTATGCTACTTGTGACTTATTCTAATTAGGATAACTCAATTGGTAATACTTAGGTATAGAATCAACCATATGAACTATATGGAGATAGTTGAGTAAGTCAATAAAGGATTCATCATTCTAAAGTAATTAGAGAGAATGCTCTATTATTCTTGATTAGTAATGATTTAAAGAAATTTTCTAACCAAATTGAATTAAGATTTGAAAAGGTGTGTTCAAATATCAATTATAAATCAATTACTAATTAAGAAGAACGATTAAAAAAGAGTAGAAACAATATTCATATTATATGTCCAATTAGAACATTACATGATTAAATTATACATCACAACAATCCATGGACATGTTAAGTTAAATCAGTTTGACATTCTTAATATTTAAGTGGTCATGACATGTTGCTAGATGTCAATCTTAATCTATGATTATAAATTATTTAGTTGGAGAATTAAAGATAAATTAAAAAGAGTTTTCATTTAACTAATTCTAATTATGAATTATAATTATAATTTATAATCATTGTCAATAAATTAGGAACCTAATAAGTCACACATAAAGAACAATTTAAAAGAGAAATTTTAATTTTAATTAATTTGAACTTGATTGTAGAGTTTGAGAAACTCTAGAAATCAAATATAAGATATTTAATTTTATTAAAATTAAATTAAATTGTAATTAGAGCTTGGCTTTTATTATAATTAGAATATCTAACTTTTATAGAAAAAATAACTATTTTTTCTATTTATAGGAAATAAGCGTAAGAAAGCTAGTACTCCTGCTTATTTCCTCTCAAAGGTTGAGTTTCTTTCTTTTACTACTTGGATACCGTTAGACGTTGGTGTTGGAAATTTTTGTAATTTTTGTCCTTTCCCATAAAGTTGGATAACATTTAATTGCATTATTTGGTTTTTAAATAATTTATTAGTTAAGTTACGTAATTTGATCCAGATAAAGATAATAAAGTGACCCGATAAATAATCTAAATTAATGGGTCGAAGTCTGGGTGAAAAATAGATCCAATTAATGTGGACATACCCATATCGGTCTTGCGATGGGAAAGCCTGATATGGAAGCTATATACAAAGGTTAAGGTCTCCTGCAGTTGCTCATATCAATCGTAAGCATAAGGATTCTCTGACTCGTTAAGAGAACTTACGTTTTGAGAAAACTATAGAAAGACGTTGATCGCGTCCTGGTGATGGATTCCCATGAAGACAGCTGTGGATTCACACTCGTTTCGGCTTCGAAAAGCTCGTTTGAAGTTATGGAACCAAAATCAGGTATTTTCTGCATTTCTTCATTTATTACCCTTTCACGTTTGATCCGGGATACGTAACTAAGGTACTGTTACGTATTACACGTGGTATCAAAGCGGTGACATGATCGGGTAGTTAAAAACGAATTTTTTTTAGTTTTTCTCTCCGTAAAGTTTTCAGAGATTTAACTTATGTTTTTTTATTTTTTTCTTGCTTTTTATTGCATGAACGTCGTATACATGTATTTAACCTTGAGAAACAGGGAGAAAACGAGCCTAGGAGCACGAAAAATGAACCCAAAACTTACTGAAAATTGTCTTTTTCTAGCGAGGCACATGCCCAACGGTGAACAGTAGCCGGGGGCGTGTCGTGTTGGCACGGGTATTCCAGATGCATGTTTGGCAAGTGCGTCGCACGGGCTAGTGTCAGTGGGCGAGTCTGCGCCTAGTGCCCGCGTACGTGACGCACCAAATGCATCTCTAGCGCGATGGCTCTAGCGCATGTCCGACACGAGCCATCCGTGCCAACGCGAGGCTGATGCAGTGCGACATCAACAGGCTGACGTCAGCTCTATAGTGATTAAAAAAACACAAAATTTTCATATTTATCATAAGGGTGCCCTGGGATGTTTTGGGTCAGTTTTCAGGTCCGGAAATTTAATAAAGTGATTTTTCCATTTTTCTGGATTTATTACATTAGTAACAAATTAAAGTTTAACTCCAGAAAAAGGAATTAAGGTGCTATGAATCCAATTTCGATTGAATTTTTATGCTTCGAACATCACATGAGGGAGATACTTCAAGTTTTCGTATCTCGGTTCTCATGTTCAGTGTTTAGGATTGCATACTAGTTACTTGAAAAAGAAAATGAGACATTCTAAAGTCATTTTTGAGTGAATTTTTGTGCAATGAACTTGCCATAAGGGAGATATATGAGATTCTTGTGTCTCAGGTGGTTAGTTCAGTGTTTAGTAATGCACGATAGTCACTCTACTGAGATTTTTCTTTTACGAAAGTCTCAAATGAAGTTTTTAGAGAATGTCTTCAACACGAGTGTGTGACAATGAGACTGTGCATTCGGGTTTTGCATTTATTGAAGTTACATTGTCACATACTATATGCCTATAAAGAATGTGAGGATAACATAAAGATGTATCCCTTGTGTTTGTGGACTTTTTGAGTGCTGATGAGGATGTAGTCACCAAAGTAGCCTTTCAAATCAGTATTTTGAATTGTTCTACTTGCATGAAGGGAGACGTCTCTGATTTTATGTTTAGTTATTCTGTCCAAAGGTGTTGGCCTTACATAACGTTTTGAGATGTTTATAAAGGCATTAGATGGAGGAAAGTCGTTCCTTAAATGATCTATTCACCCAAAGGTGGTAGTGTCGTGAGAGTTGATGGTTTGTACTCTGATCACTTTTATGTGAAGGTCTAATTACATATATTATGTATTCAGCCCAAAGGTGTCTCATAATATGTGTGATCAGATTTTCAGTAAAGATACTATTTAATGGCTTTGAGTATCGATGTTATCCTACATTTGTGCTGATCTAATCAAAGTTACTTTACAGTCACCTTTTTGGTCAATAAAATCAGTGTCACCATTGAAACCCTGACCGGTTTCAATACAAAGAAGTAGACAGAGG
>JAOTAY010000009.1:17391849-17410510 GCA_025629805.1 Erythroxylum baracoense | reverse complement strand
TCGGACCGTCCATAGCAGTCATATCAACTCTATTAAGCTATTCAGTAATTCCTTTTGACTATCGCCTTGTTTTAGCCAATCTAAATATTGGCGTTTTTTTATGGATTGCCATTTCAAGTATTGCTCCTATTGCACATGCTGTTGCTCTACACGTTCCATCAAGTGGGGATGAACAGATTTTTGTAGCTGATCTACCAACAGCCATTAATTTGTTGGTGGAGTTGGATCTTTACTAATACAATTCCCCTAGTTTACTTTTAAAAAAAAAGTACGTGAAGTTACAAAATATCATAAATAATGACAAACATCTATATACGTTTGTGTGTAATTAATACTTCTACTAGGATAAAGAAAATTAAGCTCTTAATAGTCCCATATGAGAGACATATCCCTAAACATGCAGATACGTAAGTCTTTAGTTAGTGGGACAACTGTTAAATTTTATATGGTTGAGCCTAAATAAACTGAGCACATATAAGCCCAAATGAGATTCTATCCTAAAACTAATTGGTACTAGGAGGAGTAACTCATTAGGCTTATATGCATGCTCAAGGCTATATATTCTTTCGATGTGGGATAAAGTCTTACTTATATTTCAATACACCCCCCTCAAGTGCGGGTTAATTTACGGCCAAATACGTGCCACAGTCTATCGTGAAGAGGTGGTGAAGAGTAACCAAATAGTAACCTGCTCTGATACCATGTTAAATTTTATATGATTGGGCTTAAATAAACTGAGTACATATAAGTCCAAATGAGGTTCCATCCTAAAACCAATCGGTACTAGGAGGAGTAACTCATTAGGTTTATATACATGCTCAAGGCAATATATTCTTTCGTTGTGAGACAAAATCCCACTTATATTTCAACAATAGCCAACATGTTGCTCAAAGGCGTGTGCTTAATAATAATGACCAGTATTTTGAAAACCGGATTGAAACGGCCGGTTGGATCGGTGAACCGAAGCATGAAACGGTCCAGTTTAACCCTTATTTTTTGTGAGTGATTGACCTATTCATTTTACGGTCGGACCGGTAAAAACCGCTGAACCGGTGAAAGAAAAGATCGGCCCGTTCATTTAAACTGAAGAGTTTTTCTTTAAAAATCAAAACTTTTACAGCTATGATTTAAGTTAGATAAATAATTAAAAAGTATGTTTAAAAATTATCTTATATATATAATATATAAAATAAAATTTTATATATTTATTAGCCACCGGTTCGATCACGGTTAAATTTCGGTTGAACCATTGATCCTTGAATCAGTTACTTTTCTGGTTCAATTACCGGTCCGGTTTTTAAAACATTGGAAAAACCTAAGGAATGTATGTCCCCTTATATCAGAATCAGGATTGCATCGTGAGTGACTAAATGTTTGGGAGTATTTGACTCAGATGAATAGGTTGATGGATAAGGCTTCATCGAAGGTGGTACATCGGCAATTGTTGGTGGAGACATCTAAGGTGAAACTCGCCCAGAAAATAGATAGAGACACACTAAACGAAGAAGAAGCATGGAGGCAGGGGGTAGTGAACCCAAATGGCAACCGGAAGTGAACCAGAGGGGGGCAGCGACAGAGCAAGGAAACCGTAGCAAAAGAAAAACAACAGTGGGGAATTAATGCCTGTTCTGGTCAATGCTAGAGTTTATTGAGGAGCATGCAATATAAAAGATTTGGCGTGCATGTAACAGACATTCTCTGATTTAATTTAATTTTGATTTTAATTTGTTTTAAGCCTTCCTTTTTAATAAATTGATTTAATTGAGATTAAATTGGTTTAAATTCTTAACAATTTTGGAAAAGTGTTTTCCAAATATTGGAAAATTATTTTCAAAGGATTTTTTATTAGGAATATTTTAGAATTTATTTTCATTTTTCAAAAATTTAGATTATTAAATTAAATTGTTATCAAATCAATAATTAGAATCCAATAAAGGTTTTTAAGGTTTCTTTCACAATCTGATTATGTTAGAAATTATTAATATAATGAGGCTATATTATTTTTTATGAGACCTAAAATTTTGAAATTATAATTCTTTGATTAAATATTAAGTACATTTTAAAAACGTAATAGTTTTTTCTATTATCTAATGACAAAAGCAGAGTAGCTTATCGAGTGACTCAAGTCCTACTTATCATGAATATGTTTCATTTTAAATTAATGGTTTTCACTTAACTAAATTTGCGTAATTTAGACGAGTGACTCATGATCATATGAATTTAGAGACAAGGTTTTGAATAATATATAAGATAGGCTAAGAGTTATCACCTAAACAATCTAAAAGACATATAAAATGTTATTGATAAAGTTGTTATCTATTAAATGCAAATTGAGTTTGATTAATAAGTGACTCAAGATTAACTTATTTTGAATAGAATATTAGCCCATCAAGAAACTATTTGATGATTTCTTAATTTAATAATGAGGGTTAATATTTTGGATGAAATTGTGGGAGTCATCAAATATTTATTAAAATCCTTATTTTATTTGATTTTGTGGCATAAACTAATACTTTCTATTTTATGTCTTTTAATTGTTAGAAGGCACATAAGATGTTATTAACAAGCTAATTGGACTTAATTTCTTAGATTGGTTTTGCAACTTGAGAATTGTTCTCAGGTAAGAAAAGAAGTTATATATTCTTGATACTACCATTCCACTAGAGTTTAGTTCGAATGCAATTGATGAGGTTTGGGAGAGATATCAACATTACGTTTTTGATGTTAAATAAGCTACATATGTGATGTTAGCTAGTATGTCTTTGAAGCTTCAAAAGCAGTATAAGAATATGGATACTCCTGCTATAATTCAGCATTTTAAAGAGTTATTTGATGCACAAAACAAGGCAAAGAGGTATCAGTTTTCCAAGACACTATTTCAATGCAATATAGTAGAATGATCTTCAGTGGAGCTACATGTGCTGAAGATGATTGAATATATTAAAAATTAGCCTAATCAAGTTTTGCCGTAGACTATGAGTTAAGCATTGATACGGTGCTATAATCTCTTAGTTTAAGCTTTTCACAATTTGTTATGAACTTGCACACAAACTAAAAGGATGTGTCATTACATAAACTATTGAATATGCTCAAGATTGTATAGGGGTTCTTTAAGAAGAAACTCAATTCAGTTTCTATCATTAATTCTTCTAAAAGCAAGAAAAAAGGCTCTAAAAAATAATAAAAGAAATAGAAGGATTCTACTAGAGTAGTAAAGTTCGAAGGTGGTGTTAAGAAGAAGAGCAATGACAAGGGCATATGTTTTCATTATGGAGACAATCGACATTGGAAAAGGAACTAAAAAACTTATCTTACTAACCTGAAAAATAAGAAGTATGGGAAAGCTGCTTCTTCAAGTATTTTTATGATTGAGATTAATCTTTCTACTTATGTTACACATTCTTGGGTATTAGATATTGGATGTGGTTCTCATATTGTAATAACATACATATATTAATGAGTAGATTACTAAGGAAAGGCATAGTGGACCTACAGGTTGATAATAGAGCAAAAGTTGCTACATTAACTATAGGAATAAGTGGTATAACTTTGCTTTTTGGCCTTGAACTTGAACTAGGTAATTGTTATTATATTCCAGTTATCACCAGAAACATCATTTACATTTCTTATTCAGATTTAAATGAATTTGTCTTTATTATTAAAAATAAAGTTGTTCTTTTTATAAAGATGATATTTATTTTGGATATAGATTACTTACAAACGATTTTATGAATTAGACCTTGAAAGGCTAATCCTTAACATAAATAACATGAAAAGAAAGTTAAGAGACCAAAATTTGTCTTATTTATGGCATTGTAGGTTAAGTCATATCAACAAAACTATAATCATAAAGTTAAATAAAGAAGGATGTTTTGATCTTTTTGATTATGAATCATATGATACTTGTGAATCTTGTTTATTAGAAAATGACTAAAATACCCTTTAATGGAAAGGGAGAACGTATCAGTTAGTTACTAGATCTTATACATTCAAATGTATATGGCCTTATGTCTACTTGTGCTAAAGGGAGATTCTTATTTTTATTATGGTAACAGGTGATCATTCTAGATATGGTTATGTGTATTTGATAAAACAAAAATTTGAATCATTTGAAAAGTTTAAAGAATTTAAACTTGAGGTTAAGAAAAAAATTGTTAAGAATATTAAGACACTTGGACATGACCGAGACGATGAATACTTGGACCATGAATTTTTCAGTTACTTAAAATAGAATAAGATTCTCTCATAATGGACTACTCTTAGAACTCTACAATATAATAAAGTCTTTAAGGGGAGAAATCATACTTTGTTAGATACGATACATTCAATGATGAGTCATTCAGTCCTTCTTGTCTCCTTTTAGGGATATGCCCTTAATACTGTTGTTTACCTTCTGAATGGAGTTTCATCCAAATCGATTAACAAAACTCCATATGAGATATAGAATGGTATTGGAACAAACATGTGATACCTAAATATTTGTTAATATGATACTTATGTAAAGCATGCAACATCAGATAAGCCTCAAGTAAAGTCAAATATGTGCAAATTTATGGCATATTTGAAAAACAATTTCAGATATTAATTTTACCATCCTCTTGAGCAAAAGGTGCTTGTCTCAAGACATGCTATATTTCTAGAAAGAGAATTTGTTCTCAAGGAAACTAATCAGAGTGAGGTAGAACTTAAAGAAATTCAAAAATCATAAATTCACATCCAAATGGAACATGAACCTCAATTTGATGACAACCGAGGGTTTAAGAGACACATAGTCTGCAACGCACTAGTAAAATACATTGTCCAACCGCTGGATTAGATCTACATATTGAAAAGGGAAAAGACGATGTCTTGCTCGTAAATGATGAGCCTACTAATTTAAAGAGGCAATGTCTCGCATTGATTCTTTAAAATGGAATGAAGTCATAAGATCTAAAATAGAATCTATGTACACTAACCAAGTATGGACTTTGGTGGATACTCCTAATGGTATTGAAGTAGGTTTTTAAGAGAAAAATGAGTATAGACAGTAATGTATGTATGTAAAAAGCAAATGTAGTGACTAAATGTTACAAACAAAAACAAGGAGTTTATTTTGATAAAATCTTTTCGCCAATAGCTATACTTTAATACATAAGGATCTTATTGGTTATAGTCACATATCATGATTATGAAATTTAGAAAATGGATATCAAAACAACATTTCTTAATGAGAATCTGCTGAAGGATGCGTACATGACACAACATAAGAGTTTTGAATCCAAAAGAGTTCTTAATCAACTATGCATGTTGCAAAAGTCTATTTATGGACCTAAGTAAGCATCACGGAGTTAGAACATTTGTTTTGACGAGACAATCAAAGAGTTTGATTCTATAAAAAATATGGATGAATCATGTGTTTATAAGAAGATAGGTAGGAGTGTAGTCGTCTTCTTAATCCTATATGTGGATGAGATATTACTGATTGGGAACCACATGGCAATGCTCCAATTTATAAAGATTTGATTATCCAAGAACTCTTTAAAAGGATATAGGAGAAGCGATATATATTTAAGGAATGAAGATATATAAAGATAGATTAAAGAAGTTACTTAGATTATCTCAATCCACATATATAGATAAAGTGTTAAAGAGGTTTAAAATGGAAAATTCCAAGGGAGGATTTTTACCCATGTCGCATAGGATTTCTCTCTTATAGAGTATGTGTCCTAAGACACAAAAAGAGAGAAATAAAATGAATTATGTTCCATATATTTTGACAATTGGATCAATCATATGTGCAATATTATGTATCAGAGAAGATGTTTTTTATTCTTTGATTATACGGAGTAGGTTTCAAGCAAATCTTGGTGAGGGTCACACCACATTTGTGAAAAACTTCTTAAAGTACTTGAGAATAACTAAATATATTTTTCTGGTTTATAGAGGAGCTGACTTAAGAGTTTAGGGGTATTCATATACTAGTTTTTAGTTAGATCTAATTGATGGCAAATCACAGTCACATTATACCTTCACTTAGAATAGTAGTGTGGTATGTTGGAAGAATTCCAAATAACCAACCATTGTATATTCTATGATCGAGGCAAAATAAATTTCAGTGTCAGAGGCAACAAATGAAGCAGTTTAGATCAAGAAGTTAATCACCAAACTTGGAGTGGTTCTTAACATTGTTGAGCCAATAGTATTATACCGTGACAACAATGGTGCCATTATACAGGCAAAAGAACCAATATCTCATTAATGATTTAAACATGCACTCAGGAAAGTTCATATTTCACCTGATCAGGGAAAAAGTGGAGCAGAAAGATGTAGCATTATATCAAGTTCATATTGAAGAGAATCTTACTAATTCTCTCACTAAGCTATTGTATTATAAGAGATATGATTAACATATAAATGGATAAGGTATAAGACACGTAAGCGGTTGAGTCTAGTTAATTTTGATCTATGATTATATATTGTTTAATTGGAGAATTAAAGATAAATTAAAAAGAGTTTTAATTTATCTAATTGTAATTATGAAGTAAAATTATAATTTATAATCATTGTCAATATATTAGAAACTTAATAAATTTCATATAAAAAGTAGTTTAAAACGTCAATTTTAATTAAGTTAAACTTAATTGTGAAGTTTTAAGAACTTTAAAGATCAGATATAAGATATTTGATTTTATTAAAATTAAATTAAATTATAATTAGAGGTAATAAAAATTTTTCACTGGACATCAAAATCCAATCATACGTATGGCTGTTTGATCTTTTGCCAAGACTCCAAAAATGTCTACGTTCTTGGATAGTTAAAAAAAAGGTCCACATTGGTTTTATAAGACAAAGACTAGTTGGTTGATGGTTTCGTTGAGGGAATTGATTGGAGAAAACTATGTGAGAGTTATTCCTGGGTAGGAACTGGTACATGCAATTAAGACCCTGATATTTATATATAATATATGACTTTGTCGTCACTTGGGCGGAGATTTCCTAAACTCCTGATTCCAACTAGGACAAGTAAAAGTGGTGATAATACTTCCAAGAAGAGGAATAAAACCTTTTACTTACTATTTGTCACAACTTGGGAATTGGGATAGGCATCTTATGCCTCTTTATATTGTATTGCTTCCTTTCGGTGAACTTTGATGAGCACACCCGGATTTAAGTTTTAGATAATTAACGCATTAAGTTGTGCCTGAATTCCGAATAATTATTTTTCACCTTGTCTATAAATTTAGATATTGGGATTTGACTGAAAGCATTGAAGGAATTAAAACCTCTTATTTTAATCAGGGGTCTATAAGAAAATAGTTTCTATACTCCCATCAGAGATGTGGGCATAATTACGTACATCTTATCCTTCCCATATCTTACTTAGGTAGAAATCTGGGCATGTTTAGTTTGGTTTAATTTATTGAAAGAATTAAAACAACACTAATTAATATAGGAAGAAATGAATAGATATGAAATAAAAAAATTATTAATAATGTATTATAATTAAGTAAATGATATTTTTATACCTTCTTTTAAGATACTTTTAATATAATAGAAATAAAAATTATATCTATTTTTATTACTCACCATCTCTTCTCTCTTATTAAATAACAGATATATTATATCCATAATTCCGGCTTTTAAAAGAGGCAACTATTGGATAAGCGATAACGGGGCCCACGTGGCAAAGCCAGTTCTGAATTCTGATGATGTGCTCTCTCTTTTGGCCTCAGCCAGTAGAAGAAAGAAAAAGAACACATGCCAAACCCCAACATACACAGCCTCTCACTCACTCCTTGCTCCAATACCATTTCCTCTCTGGCTGCTGATTCCGATCCACTTTTGGATACCCTTTAGGCAGATTAGCCCTTTTATCTCAGTTTCATGTCGTAGTTTATCGAGTTTGATTGGATTATCTGGTATCATGGTTTTTGCGATTTGGCAACTGATTGATCTATGGTTATATATGTAGTCGTTACTTGATCATTTTTGGGTGTTTCTGTTTGTTTTCCAGTTGTCGAAATTGTTGTATTTTGCCATTGTAGATCCAAATCACAGTTGTTTGATGCCGAGTTATTTCCGTCTCTGGATGTAATTCATTAGAATTCACCCTTTATTTTATATGGAAGAGTGTTGGGAACTCAATAATCTTTGGAATTCGAGTAAAAATATTAACTTTTGTTGTAAAGTTTAGATTTTTATGTGAATTTAGACGTGGGTTTGATAGAAATTTTGAGAGTAGGAATTGCTGGGGGGACCAACAATGTCTTTCAAGAGTATATTGCAGGACATGAAGGGTGAGTTTGGGAGTATGTCTAGAAAAGGATTCGACGTCAAGTTTGGATATCCGATGCGGTCGAGGTCGCACAGAGTGGTTCAGGATAGCTCCTTTGTGCCTCTTGATGCCCTTAAGCAGAGCTGTTGGGCCAACATGCCTCCTGAACTTTTGAGGGACGTGCTAATGAGGATTGAGGAGTCAGAGAGTACATGGCCTCCTCGGAAGAATGTTGTTGCTTGTGCTGGAGCCTGCAGAAACTGGAGAGAGATTATGAAAGAAATTGTACAAACTCCGGAAGCTTCAGGAAAGTTGACATTTCCAATCTCCTTAAAGCAGGTTTTACCCCTCGTTGAGCCTTTGAATGTTTGTTTCTACTTCTTTATGCTCTTTATATTACACTGTGTTAGCAATCTGAAACAACTGGATAAGGAATAATAATAGTTATATATTGCACTCAACAGTTACAATATGTGTTGGTGATATGTGGCTTAGAACAACAATTTTATGATGAATACGTTGTTTTTTTTCCCTTTTGGTTCTGATTTATTTCTTTGTGAAGTTCATTTCTTGAGCTTATGCTATACTTATTGCCAACACCAAGTTACTGCTAGCATACGACCTCACTCTTTTGAGACAAACACAATTGAATGTGACCTTTCCATTAAATCTTCGAATAAGGAGAAGAACTGCAGTCATGGTGATGCTTTTTCTCGAGTATAAATCATTGGAGAGAAAAGGGAAACTTCTGCTCTGTGGTAGGCACAATGTTCTTTCGTTATAAGGACGTGCCCTCATAATTCAATGTGGACGAAGAACTCAGTTATTCAGTTGTTCAAGAAAATAGTTATTTTGAATGTGAGGGAGGCAGATGATGGGAAGCTTTCCAATTATTGTCAAAGAGTTATTGAAGGAATAGTATGAACCATTGATGCAATGGAGTTAATCTGTGATTTGCATAGTATTGAATTTTTACTCCTGTGTTATGACATTTAATTGGCTTCAAATTTATATAGTAAGGGTATTTTTTTTAATTAAATCTAACTCAATTTCCTGTGAGTAATATAAGAATTAGCAAGTCTTAGATATTAATCTTAATGGTGCTAGGTGGGGTTGCTATCAACTTTACTGTAAGTTATGTTGGGTATATTTAGTTTCGGTAAAATTGCTGCTCCCATGAAGGACTTCTTTTTTCTTTGTGTTTGGGAAATTAACTTTCTTAGAAGCATGATAATATACTTCAATTTGCAGATTCTTTGAGGACATGTCTTCCTCCACTTTTGACCATTTTCAACTGCGATTACACTCTGGAATCTTGATTGAATCAATTTTAAATTCTTTGATTATTGTCTTGCAGCCTGGCCCTAGGGACTCCCTTCTTCAATGCTACATCAAGCGAAATCGTAGTAATCAAACGTATTATCTTTACCTAGGCTTAAATCAAGGTGAACAACCTAATGTTCATTTTCTTCCTTTCCTTTTAATGTTTTCATCTGTTGATGTTACCTCCTCTTTGAAACTGGTGAGATTTGAATTTGGTTTATTTAGGCTTCCTATCATGTCAGTTTCACTGTTCACATTTTGAGGTGCTAGTCCCCTTATGTTACTCTTTTCATTTTCCTATTCAGGCACTAATTGAACCTAAGTTGTATGTTGGCAGCTTCAAATGATGATGGCAAGTTCCTTCTTGCTGCACGAAGGTGCAGAAGGCCTACTTGCACTGATTATATTATCTCTTTAAACTGCGATGATGCGTCAAAGGGGAGGAGCACTTATATTGGAAAGTTGAGGTATATAAAACAACAGAATGATGCCATGTTTCTATTCTTTTTGTTTTACAATTCTCATATTAATATTTGGATTTTTCTTATGGTAGATCAAAGTTTTTGGGGACCAAATTTACAATCTATGATGCACAACCGCCAAATGGTGTAGCCAAAGTTACCAAATGTCGGTCTTCTAGGCTAGTTAATATCAAACAAGTTTCACCGAGAATCCCTGCTGGGAACTATCCTGTTGCTCACATCTCGTACGAGTTAAATGTCTTGGGTTCTAGGTAAGAGGGGTATTATGTTATTTCGGCTTTTCCTGGCTTCCTAGAAAACATAAAAAATAGATAATTAGAGAATATAATAAAAAATAGACTTCTGTACATGACATCGGTCTTTGGATTATATGCCAACTTGTGACACTTAATCAGGGGTCCAAGGAGAATGCAATGTGTCCTGAATGCCATCCCTGCCTCTTCTGTTAAACCTGGAGGTGTGGCTCCTACGCAGACTGAGTTTCTGCATAGCAATTTGGATTCCTTCCCTTCCCTTCCATTCTTTAGATCAAAATCAACTCGTGTTGAGAATTTCCACTCTGGCCCTCTGTCTAATAATAAAGAAGAAATGCTTGTGTTGAAGAACAAAGCACCTAGATGGCATGAACAACTCCAATGCTGGTGTTTGAACTTCAATGGAAGGGTAACGGTGGCTTCAGTTAAAAATTTTCAGCTAGTTGCTTCTGTGGAGAATGGAGTTGCTGGGCAAGAAAATGAGAACATCATTCTTCAGTTTGGAAAAGTGGGTAAAGATGTGTTCACTATGGATTATCAGTATCCAATCTCAGCTTTCCAGGCATTTGCCATTTGCCTCAGTAGCTTTGACACCAAGATTGCTTGTGAATGACTGATGAGTGACAAGTAGGTGCACTTATTTGTGGCTTGAAATCCCCTTTTTAAAGTGTTTTGCTGAGAAAGTTTTGCCATTATTGGTGTCATTGTTTATGCTTCTGGAATCTTGTTTTCTACTGTGCCTGACGCCACCTTTTGTTCCTGCGGTTCATTGCGGTGTATTTTGTTTCTTATCATTTTGTTTTTCTGATTTCTACATAGACAGGTACCACAGTACGATGGAAGTATGTTGGGTAGGCTAGTGTAGCTGCAACATGTTGGTTCATTCTACAACCAGAGCCTCTGGGTAGTTGGTTCTTCCTTTTTATGCCATATGCACAGTTCCAGATTTTGGTTGGCCATTTTTTCTTATGTAAATGTGACTGCTTGAATTATGAGCAAAATGTACTTGGTTGTGCTGTGGCAGTGGCTGACATAATACATCTCTTGGATGATGATATAGGATTAGACATCTGGACGAAGTTGCTTTTCTAGTTTGCCAATAGGTTTCCGTTGCATTGCCTGTTCTTTCAGTCTTGTGTGTAATGCTAAACATCCATTACTCTTAATGAATATCTAGGCATTTGCTTGCTAGTTTGCTCTCCATTCAAGAGTCCTTGCCTCTTTTCTACACTGCAGCCATATTTAAGCTGGATCGATATTACTAGAGCAACTAATGCTGCTCTTATGATGAACCACTTATTGCAAGACAAAACAACTTGAGTCATAAAAGAATCAACTATATGGATATGACATTTACCTTATAAGTCACCTGTTTTTAAGGCTAAAGCTTCGTTGAAGCTGTTAACATATGTAGATTCCGCAAATGGTCGTCACGAATGAAGAAATAAGAAGTATGAAAAACTAGCAAGAAAGAGGAGAACTCGTACAGAAAAGATAAAAACCAGCCTTTCCCATGAACCCACCAGTTCTGGCACCCTCCACGAGATGGATTAGTCCCCAAGGCCCTGGAGGACTCCCAGATAAGGAAAGGAGTCTCTCGTAATCATAGTTGCAGTTCAATATTATTATAACTACGGTTCCATCCACATTAGCTGTAAATGCACTGAAGTTGTGTTAAACCTACCTACTTATCACTCAGCGTGATGTTCTGAAACACCCAGACAGACTTGGACTTTTGAGTCTTTTAATCAAAGACGCACATTCCACGGGTTGAGCTAAGGCCTTCACCTTTTAGGCCTACGTTTCCAACTCAAGGCTTCTACATGGAAACCGTTCTATGCCAATTCTTAACCGCAGTTGGCAGTTGCAGACATGGGTTGTTCCTACTTTTATAATGAGCCCTCATCACCACATGTGGCCTAATGTGTAAGGATTGTGTCAAATCCTCACCTCCTGAAGAACAGTATTGTTCCATTCCTGTTGAAGTTAAAAGAATGAAATTTAGCTGGGATTGCTGCTATTATCATCGGTGAGGCCATGAAATGTAGAATTTGAAGTTTTTACCTAATACTTGAAGAATTTAAAAACTGCTTACATCATCCGTAATTGTATTTGTTTTGAATTTTTTTTATTCTATAAAATTATTAGAAAACATCTTATCGTATAGAAATTTATATAAACTGATCGAGTAAAATATTTTATATGTCTATTCTAATATGAACTTATTAACGATCAGAATTTTGTTATAAAAAATCTATTTTATATCATAAGTATTTTTATAAGTTTAAATAATAAGAGTATTTTTAAAAATATGTATATTCCAAAAAAAAAAAAGAAGTTCGTTACCCTGTAAAGTTTCTAAACTCTAATTTGCGTTTCAACCCTTGTTTCCACTTTGGATCGTTGATACTCCAAAACCTGGAATAATGGGGGCTACAATTCTTTCGGCTTCCCCTCCCCTCCTAGACTGCAAAACTAAAACAACAGTTGAGATGAGGCAAACAAAAACCCGATGGCCACAAGCATAATCCCTGTTCTATGGTAAAAATTTCCCACTTCATATTTGATGTTTGTGACAGGTGAGGCTCAAGTTGCATGGGAGTAGAAGGCATGGATGAGATGAATGATAGCATGAAAACTCGAAAAGAAAAAGGTTTGAATGTGATTCCTGACACTGTTGCACCCAAAAAGAAGCCATGAAATGAAATGGTCAGTCCAGTAGTAATCAAACTCCACAGTCCATAAACTAAGTGCATCCCCTTTGCAGGACTTGGCCTTTTCACCTCGGACATCAAAATGCCTTGTGTCAGCTTCTCGTGAAGTGAAGTGAACACAAAAATTGGGCATGACCGAAGCTCTGTTGGTCCCCCCCTCCTCTTTGCCCAAATGTTTTTCACATATTAGGTAACGCCCTTGGACTGGTGGTCCTATATTGGATTCAACGAATTATGACCAAAAGGAGCTTAATCAATGAATTGAAGCCATTGGATTTACTCTTCTTTGACATTTCAAAGATTGTATGCAGATGTCGACTGCAATGGCCATTAATGAATCAGAGGAAAAACTTAAGACCCACGACATAAACTACTCGAATCCTACACATGCCATTCACAATTCAGTCCTTAAGGTTTTCCCCTTTTCTTTTCCCTTCACCGACTAGTGGTCCCTTATGACATGTGTACTTGGACGTTAATTAATAGAATAAAATGGAATAAAATGAAACGAAACGAAACGAAACGGTTTATAATGCAATAGAATGTAATATAGTGAAATGTTATTTGGAAGGAATGAAAAGGTTCATAATGTAACGTAGTGAAATGTTATTTGGAAGATTGATGAAATATAATATAATGTATAATAAATGATTATTATACCCCTGATATTAAAATGATTGTTACAAGAGATTTAACGCTATGATTTTAAAACAGAAATAATGTCCAATTAAAAAGTCATGGTTACAACCGTAACAAATTTTTTTTATATATTTTATATTTTAAAATAATAAAATTTTAATAAACAACATGAGAAGAAGAAAAAGTGGTAGAACACGGAGAACGGAAAGAGAAATATGGAAATGATAAGCTTATGAACCGTAATAGATATCTGTGTATATAATAAGCTTGTAGACTGCAATAAATGAATTTGGTAGTTTACGTTCCATTATAAACTCCCCAAATTGGAAGTTTCTTATTTTCACTGTTTAGAATTGAATGAAACGTAACATGAAATCCTCCACTTCTATCACATTCTGTTTCATTCTATTATAAAATTCTCAACTAAACGATAGAAGTGTGTTATATTCTATACTGTTTCATCACCGACTTCTCAACCGACTCGTCAACCAAACAGGTTTCTTAGACTCTTAACCATTACAACAAAATGACTTCAAGTCTTGGTTGTTAAGAGAGAAGAGTTTTATGACATTTATGCAGTACGAAGTGAAGTAGAGCTCTGGAAAATCCGAGTGGTAGCCGATTGGTCATGCCCAACAAAAGTAAGTTTGACAAAGCTTAACTTTTGTTTTCAATAAATATATATATTATTGATATTTCACGCCTATAATTAATATTCAAGAAACAAAAAGAAAATACGATTTCCATAATTATAAAATTGATTTTAAATAATTCATAGAATAATCAATTAGACAATGAATTTAATAAAAATAAAGTTAACTTAAAATCAGTTATATTATTTATTATAACCAAATTGAAGGACAAAATGAAAAGAATCTTAATTAACTACAATCATTACAAGTCATCCTAATCCAGAATGATTTAGGAAATCATAAACTGCCCATGCCCCCCTAATCATGCAGTCCACTCGCTCAAGCATGCTCGACCTAAACCTTGTCTTGTAGTGAACTATCTTAATTTTCCAAAGGCTGACCACAGGACCTGATGCTTTCACTTTTTGGATGGAATGGAGCCACCAATGTTATGATAAGATTTGTGCTCCCTTGTCACTCCTCTGAGGTGCCACTGTCGATTGTACCTTGCCATGTTTAGGTTCTTGATTGTTTTTATTGAAGCCAAAGACTCACACCGTAATACCTTTTTAAGTATATATTAAACTTAGTTATTCATTACTTACACACTTTAAGTACAATACTAGATATTATAAGAGACTTTACGGGTAAGCAAACAACCTCGGCATTTGTTTTGACCTGTATTACATCTCTGTAAAAGATATGCCAGCAACTCTCCAACACTAAGGTCTGGATTAGCTTACCTTCTCAGTCTGAAGCTTTCCGTTGTTTTATTTAAACCAATAATACTTTTCCCATTTGCCCTTCTTTTATGCAAAACGAGTACAAAGAGCTTGGAAAATATCTACATATTATGTGAGCTTATAATCATGTGTACTTTCTAATTGTGCTTATGAGTTTATTGGTCAGTCCAATAGCGTAATCTCAAAATGATACCCATTTTGCCACGTGTACTACTCAGTTTGAATCAGACCTGGCAACAAATTTCGTAAATTTGCAACATTTAGCTCTTTTGGAGTCCAATCGTAGTTGAAATTAATTGCGAATTTCACACGTTTACAATGATGATCACAGCAGCATGGTGTGATCGGAAGCAAAAACTTATCCAATCACAGTTTTGTAACAATAATTACATGTGTCAGAATCATAAGTAACCATAGTCAACCATTTAGGTTCTGGGCGATGGGGATTAAGTGGATGAGTGAACAAATCAAAGGTGGACACGCAAGTACGAGAGAAAAACAAAAGGTACTGTATCTCTGTGGTCATTAACTCATTATATCAGGTCTGTTCTCGCTTTTGTGGAGCTTTCCCTTTCTCTTCTTTCTTCTTCTCGGCAAAAACACTCCTGTGTCGTTCACAAGTATAAAGCCGCGTTAAGTTGTAAGGCGGACTGAAAGTGATAGAGAAGAGAAAAGGTAGTGTCAAATCGAGATGATTGAACATGCAGGCCGGTACTAGGTGGCAGACTTTATCGCCACCCTCTATTTCAAGCCAGCTTTCGTTTGTCTCTATAGGCTAGCATCGATTACTTATGTGCTTGGGTTTGACACTTTACCACACCGTCATCAGTTAAAGTTTCTGATCCGCTTGTAAATTCTTTGAAAACATATTTATAACTTAATTATTAATGTTACTAATTTATTACCCAAAATTTTAAAATTTTATAAATGAATTTGCATAAAAACAGAATATTCTGAAATGGTGCGAGAGCACGCGCATGTGTTTAGAGATACAACATTTTTTTTGTTGATATTGGACTATACCAAGATTCTTCTTCGAGCCCATCTTTATTTACGGTAGTAATAGATTAACTTACAAAAAATATTCAAGGGGTGTATATTATTTACTGATAACATTGTTTTAATGGATGAGATAAAAAAGAATGTTAATGTCAAGTTAAAATTTTTGAAGAATAAATTAGACACTACAAGAAAATTTTCATTTAGTAACAGAAATTAACAACGGAAAAAATAAACATTCTATCGGTAAGTCAGGTTAACGACGGACTTTACCAACGGACAAAGATATCGTAGAAACGGTTATAAGTAATAATTTCTGACGAATAACAAAATGTCCATTGGTAAATTTACCGATAAATAATTAATGTACCTTTGGTAAATATACCGACGGTGGTTTGTGTTAAACGTCGGTAAATTACCGATGGACAATAACCTTTCGTCGGCATATTTACCGATGGTATCTTTTATTCCGTCGATAAGCTTTTTACAATATTACCGACGATTATGTTTGTTCCGTCGGTGTGCGTATCGACAGTTATTCTGCGGCAAATCCTGTCGATAAATTTAGTGATGGAATTTGTTATTCCGTCTGTAATTATGGATAGTTGGTCATCTTCCGTCTATAGAATAACCAAAAATGTCCGTCGGTAAAATAACCAGAAATTTTTTTAAAAATATACCATCAATAAATTTTATTTGATGATATTATGGTTGATGCATAATTTAAACAGTTATGAATTTAATAGTATACATTTATTTTGTTTAAACAAAAATTTGATTGACGATATAAAGTTAAAAATATCTTAATTGATAATAAAAATATTAAATTGTACATAATAAGTATTTATAATTCAAATGAAATAATTATAAGTATACTATTGATTTGGTGACGGCAGATGCCCTGATTTATTCGATGAGGTTTTACCCCTCCCCTTCAACTCATCTACCTCATTACGGAGCTGAACTTTGTACTCCATCAATGTTTGCACTGTGCTTCAAAGCTCTTGGACTTCATTGGTTGTGGACCCCCTATTAGATATTGCTGTACTAGACGTGGAGGATTGTGAATAACATGCGTTCGCAAATGAACCTAAGCCAAATATCCATTCACGACGATCCCTACCACCTACTGCATGAAGATAGGTTTGAGTCTTATCAACATCTTCAGCCTGCTGAGACTATCGTTGAATGCTTTCTTGTATTTAGTCCTATCAGAAGGCAATGTTTATATTAGTAAGTAATAATTATTAAGCATTAACAGTAAACCATAAATTTCACATACATTTAGTTTTTTTACATCGGATGTTGACGAATGTCACATCGTCATGCTTCTTAGTGTGAGTGAGAAAAAAGAGCTGACGGAGTGTAGGCATCATGCCCATGGACATTTCCTGCATAAGAATAAAATGTTATAAATGAACTAGAATTTATAAAAATTTCGGCAGAGTTTCCACTATTTTTATGATATTTACCCCTTATTGAACAAAGAAAACAAGTCAACAACACAACCATATATGGCACCAAACATTTATAACATTATTATTCTTTATAATACACATATTTTCATTCCAAAATTCACATATCAAATTCAATTAAAATATAGCAAAGTAAAGAAATCAGAATATAAATGTAAAGTGTAGATACTTATAAGTCTCTCTGCATACTCGTGGTGGGTAATAGATCCTCCTGTATGTATGGGAAGACACTCTCCCCCTGTCCTCCACGTCTGTTGGAAGAACTATGTTCTAAAATAGACATTACCTCAGGTGATGTCCAATACTGCTGCCAACGACACCATATTTGTTTAGAAATATAAGGCGGTCATACACCGACCTTGTGTATCATAACAACAAAGTCCTGATAACGTATATGTGCTTGTCTCCCCCATACTTTATAAATAATCGTCTCAAATTTAGAATCTCAAAAAATTCTTTCTGAAATAAAAGGAAAAATATTCGATAAATACTTATAATGTAATAATATTTATCTAATTAATGTATAAAAATTAATTAAAAAATAAAATAATAATTTTTGTTGTATCTCAAACTCCTGATAGTAAAATTTCTTTGTGACCTGAGAGATATTCTTCTATACATAACCCTCAAGATCAATCTTCTCCTTGAATTTGAATGTCATGTTTCTTAAGCATGGTCCAGATGAAATCAACCTAATATAAAAACAAATAATTTTATACTATTTTTAAAATTTAATCCTATAACTTAATTATAAACATATAGTGTTTCATATATTTTCACTTATAGATTACTGATAATTATGATGCAAGTTCTTCCATCAGGTCTCTCAGCGTCAGATTGACGACTGCCTTCTTCATCCGCATTGTTTACCCCCTGATATTTCTGTCGATATAGGGGTAGTGAATGATGTAGGGGTGGTAGATGATGTAGCAGCAGGTAAGGAAGGTGATGCCTCATTTGCAAGTGTAGTAGTTGGAGGAGAAGGAGGTGATTCAGTTCCAGCTGCTACACCATGAGATGCTTCACCTGTACAGTAAGTAGCTCTAAATCGTGGTTTGAATCTTGGTCACATTATATCATGTTTTCTCTTTGGTGGCATATTTCAACCTGAAATTAATATTTGATTGAATTTTCTAGAAATATAAC
>JAOTAY010000009.1:17361604-17380554 GCA_025629805.1 Erythroxylum baracoense | reverse complement strand
ATTATAGATATTTTAATTTATTAAATAATAAAATTCATACATATTATATGAAAAATACTAATATGATGTAGCTTGCTACATTATTCATATTAATAGAGAATTTAACATTGGATTATTATTATTATTATTATTATTATTATTATTATTATTATTAAGTTTTTTATTAAAGTTATAAACTTAATTTTTGTAAAATTAAATATCTAAATTCTAAATTCTTATAAGAATATTCAACGAAATACTAAGAAATATTATATTTATGCCCTTATAATTTTTTTAAATCATACCCTCATAAGTCTTTTTATACATCAACAACTAATACTAAATAGCTAATTTTATCAAACATTTTTAATAAATAGTTAACGTTATCCGCTAGTAAAATCAGCTGATATAATTATTGATAGAATCAAATAACAACTAATGCAATTCGCTGTTTACCAAATAAGAGATCATATCTCCTGTACCAGTTATGTTATTCCTATCATGTTCTATTAAATCTTATCTACATATTTATACAAACCCCATATAAATATATAGATGAGATTTAATAGAACAAAGTTGGAACGGAATAAATAGAACATAAGATTTGATGAGATCAAACAGTGCCTTAAAGAAATCAATTAACGTGTTTTCTTCAATAGATATCCAGTTTCGTTTGAAGTGACTGAAAGTCATGAGAACGGATAAAAGGCTCCTAACAGCTCATTGAATACCGGTGACATGACCACGCACGCTGAAAGAAGATAAAAAGAAAAGAAGTGAAGATAAAATTGTCTGTATTAAGAACAATCTCCTTCCAAGTCATACGTTACATCACACAGAAAAAAGAGCGCTCTGTCTCTTTTCTTTTTAGGGTATTAAAAACGTGCCTTTAGAAGTAAATATTGTTTTGCTATAATTAATTATCAAATAAGATCGAGAAGTAGAAACCTTCGACCTTACAAGATTCTGTTAGTGTATGAAATATATATCTTCAGACCGGAGCAGGTTTAAACCTAATTTATACTAAAACGTTTTCTTTGATTAAAATAATACTGAGTGGCATGATTAGTTTGTCCTAACTCCTAACAGTTCTCACCTAACTTTGGACAAAAGACAAGACCCTTTTCTACTAAAATGCTAAAAACAGTTCAAGGAAAGACCTCTAATCCAATTTCTAAAATGTCACGAGGCAGGAAAATATGGGATCGTGCATTGCTATATCCTATGAATTAGGTTTTCTAATAGGGTACGCGTGTCCTTCACAAAAAGAAAAAAAGGAAGGCTTCCTTTAGTTGTTCTTTGTAGCTTAATGTACATATCCTTTTCTTCAAAGTTGGTGTAACCTATTGCTAGCTAATTATTGATTAACAACATTATTTATTTTTTATTATCCTATCATTTTGTGGGTTAGTCAACAAAATCATGTAGTGTGGAAATGGGAAATTGCGAAATATAATTTTATTTTATTAAGTTTCGAATAGAGTGGAGTCTTTATATTTTTAAATACATTAACCTACTTTATCACTGAAGATGACTTGAAAAATGAAAAAGGTATTTAATACAATATAATTCATGCGTTTGAACATTAAGAAAATTCAAAGAAGAAGGATCAATATGAAATAGAAACTTAAGGTCGAATGTCTTGAAGGAACTAAAGATCTTAATGGCTTCTGAAGAAGAAGAAGATATATCAATCATTGCCAGTTACGCAAACTTAAGTTGAAATAAAACACCTTCTTAAGGATACAACTCATCCATGAAAGACAACTGGGTTCAAATATAATAGGTTGATGGTCTTAAATGATAATTATTTATTTCAAAAAAATCATACGAAAATTAACTACAAAGGATTTTGGTCATACGTAGTTTTCATGAGGGATCGATGTTGCCAAGTACTGTCATTTTAGATGCTTATTGCTCTACAAAGGGTCAACGTGATTAGTGATGGTCATCACAATGGCTCACCATATGTTTGTGGTTAAGAGTCCTCATCGATGGCTTCAATGCAACAGAACCATATCAAAGTGATCTCAAGTCCATTTGAACTGGTACGGACTCGGTGTGTAATAACTCTTGTAATAATGCACTCATTGCATAGCAAACGGCTACGATGCAAAACAGTATTTGGACTTCAATGATAGGACCCTTCACAGGATTCAACAAATTCTTCGGAATTAAACGTTGGCATCCGGTCAAAAAGCAGTAAAAATTGCTTCCTCGTCTTCTCTATCAACTCTGGAATCATGTCGCCAAACCAATGATTCATTCTCGTACAGGAAAACAATGTACGGAAATGCACTTTTACAGGGAATCAAAAACCATAACGTTCATAGCTGTTTTACTAACATTCGTAAGAAGTGTTTGGTTCTGTTGTTCGCCCAAGCGAGAATAGAGAACATCATATTCGAAGGGGGAAATAGCTTCTCAAGGGTGTTGAATTGACGGTTAGGTACCATAGGTGTTATATCACAAAAAGTAACTTGTCATGCCCGCAGCGGTTTTTCATCCAATATATATTTAGTTTTTAGATTCTATTTTTTCAACTAAAAGAAAAAATTTGTTTAATTTGAATCTTAATTTAGATATATTTTTATTACCCATAAAATTACATATTAGATAAAATTTAAAGATAATTTATTTTAATCTCTCATATAATTTTATTAATAAAATATCAACAAAAATTATTTTTATTTAAAAAATAAGTTATAAGTTAATATTTAATTTAATATATTTTAATTATTAAATCAAATTTTATTTGAAATTTATATATTTTGAAGATAATTTTAAATTTAATTATATTTATTAATAATTATTTAATTAATTTTATTACAAAATTTAAATAAATTATTAAATTATTCATATTTCTCATTAATAATTAATATATTAAATAATTAAAGAATACATATTTATTTGATAGTAATCATATTATAAAAATAGAATAAATAATAGAAAAAGAAGATAAAAATAATAATTAATATATTAAAGAATTAAATAATATATATTTGGTTGATAGCAATTAGATTATAAAAAAATAGAAACAGAAGATAAAACTTTTTATAGTTTTCAAAATTGGAAAAAAGAAAAACCGAAAATCAAAAATAAAAAAGAAAAACTTAAATAAATTTTTTTATTAAATTTTAAAATAAAAAAAGAAAATCAAAAGGTTTTTCAATGGTAAATAAAATTTGAATTTTTAAATAAAATTCTATGACCTTTAAAATTTGTAATGTGATTAATAAATTATTTAATATTAATTTAATCAAGAAATTTGAATTCCATACGAATAACTAAATAAAAAATTTAAGAATTAATTTTATTTTAAAAAATAAAATTCCTCAATCGAAGATTACTCTACCAATTAGAACAAAGCATCAAAATGGAACCACCAACGAGAGCTCTTCCCGGTTGTCTTTTCTTTAGGGACAAAATTGCCATTCTCATTTAGAGGTCCGGTTCCGTGAGTGCCTCTCAACCCTAATCATCGTTATTATCATTACCATGTGATTCGGACCCGCTTATGATGTGGATGCTGGATTCTCCTTAGAGCATGTCAAAGCAACCATCCTTTCATCGAATGATGAGGCTACTAAAAACTCTCCGATCACCAAATGTTTAGAAGATCATCATCACCATCCAATCCTCTCCTCTTGTTAAAGTTTAAGAACTTATTTGGCAATTAACGGATTATATTAATTATTGGCTGATTCTATATTAATATAAAAGAGTTGATCAGTAGGTAACATCAGTTATTTATTTAAAGATGTTTGATAAAATTAACTATTAGCTATGTATGTATAAAATGACTTATAAAAGTATGACTTAAACAAATGATTTATAAGGAAATGAATATTATATGTTAGTATTTTTTGAATATTCTCATAAGAATTTAGATAGAGCAAAAGAAATCAACATCGACATTTTAAAGTTAAATAAAGATGTATATAATGAGATGATAACTCTTTGTATTTTCTGACTCAAATTTGGTAATAATTCAACTTCAAAACTTAAAATTAAAAATATTAAACTTAAATAATAAACTTATTATTTCTATTTCTATTTCTATCTCTATTTTTATTTCTATCTATATCACTAGTAATTTGTAATAATTTTTAAATATAATAATCTTCTAGTTCCTTAATTTCTCAACTTAGAGGGACGTTTTCAAAATCAGCTGATTGATTTCAATCTGCTAACTCAATCAATTAATTATCAAACATAATTATCAGCAGTTTAATTAAAATCTTTTATTTTGCCAAAAAATGACTGCCAAACATGTCCTAAATCTTAAAAATACTAAGGATGATTAAGCACTTCGGCTGAACATGTCCTAAATCTTAAAAATGCTAGGATGATTAAGCACATCGGCTGCCACTCAAATAATTCCAAAAGTACTGGCCTCCAGGATTTGTACTCGAGTGGTTTCAAGTCTTACCCATTACTTTTGCAGTTTGTAAGTGTTTAAATCTGCATTGGTCTGAAATGCACCGCTAAAGTCCAAGCGAAGCAACAATTGCATCCATTCCAGAGAGAGATTCCCGGAGAACCCTGTCCCTGCGTGCGTGGGGTTAAGTATTAATTAAAACCTTAATCACCATTAAACTATCCTCTTTATCAGCCTTTGCTTTCTTAATAGTGTATACCTCGTTACCACCTATATAATTCTCCTAAAGCTTCTGTGATAACTTCTTTGCCATTTGAATTCATTTCGCTTTCGACGTAAACAGGAAAAGGCATGCTGCCGAAGAGATCCATACCCCATGTCCTTTTCGCTTATGACACAAATACCCTTCATTCTTACGCCACCATGACAACAGTTAAAGGGCCATTGTAGTCATTTTATCATTTTAATTACCGAAGCACCCAACCCAGGTGACTGATTTGCGTGGAGTCACCTTGTAACAAGTCCGTACACTGTCAAAAAGTGCTTGCCATCAGACGGTCTTTAATTAAGAATTTAAGATGCAACACGCAGATGTTTTTGT
Organism: Erythroxylum baracoense; assembly: GCA_025629805.1. Lineage (NCBI taxonomy): Eukaryota > Viridiplantae > Streptophyta > Magnoliopsida > Malpighiales > Erythroxylaceae > Erythroxylum > Erythroxylum baracoense. The sequence goes on along the minus strand of JAOTAY010000009.1, from coordinate 17,375,593 downwards.
ACTTTACATGATCAATAGCTAGACCAACTTAATGAGATATTAGATCAGGGCCGTTGGAATCCAGTAAATTATTCTGGTACTTTGCCTCACACTCAACGATGATAGTGGAGAAACTTGTAGCGAGCCAGAACGAACCAGGGAGTCAAATATGATTGAACGGTCATGATGTCATCATAACTAATGTTTCATGTCTGATCATTACTCATCTCGATTTTCGATCCTTCAGATCTAGCCGTCTAATGCCAAACATAAGCTGCCTCCTCCTGCGCATCGTCGCAGTTTATCACACCCTCACCCTCATAAATTAGAAGAGAAAATCACCGAAGGAGAAATAGAAAAATATCGCCACGTAGGACAGTGGCTCCACCCCTAGCTCTCGTTTCTGCGGCTCCGGGTCGTCGACAGCGGATAAGATCCTCTTCTGCAACCGCCATCCACGGCCAAGACGAATCCTACCCACGTGTCATAATCCTACCTCTCAAAATAAAGCTCTGCTCGTCACTGGATAAAAACTTCCCCTCCCCCCAATATCCTTAACATGTCAACAATTTCTCTCTCTCAAATTAGTCTCTCTCTCTTTCGAGCTATATCTCTCTAAAGACGACACATTTATCTCCAAACTAAGTTCATGTCTTCTCAGATCTAAAGCGACAACTACAATCGAAGTAGTTCTGCGTCGTGGGTTATCTCTTATTCAAAGTTTGAACACCACCACGAAACGACGTTTGCTGGGCATTGATGTTGAGAATGGCGAGCTCGTTCCCTGAGGAAGTTTTAGAGCATGTGTTCTCGTTTATACAGAGCGACAAAGACCGGAACGCGATTTCAGTGGTGTGCAAGTCGTGGTACGAGGTGGAGAGGGGGTGTCGTCGTCGGATTTTTGTCGGGAACTGCTATGCGGTGAGTCCGGCGACGGTGGTTAAGAGGTTCCCTAACGTCAGGTCGGTGGAGCTCAAAGGGAAGCCTCATTTCGCTGACTTCAGCCTGGTCCCCGACGGTTGGGGTGGTTATGTATACCCGTGGATCGCGGCTATGGAGACGACGTACCCGTGGCTTGAAGAGATCAGATTGAAGAGAATGGTGGTTAGTGACGAGGCCTTGGAATTAATTGCTAAGTCCTTTAAGAATTTCAAGGTTTTGGTGCTCTCTTCTTGTGAAGGGTTCTCTACTGCTGGGCTCACTGCCATTGCTGCTAATTGCAGGTTTGTTTGTTAGAAAGCAATTTTCTTTTGTTTCGTTTTGTGGGTTTGTTGTGTTAAGATTGTTTGGTTGGTAGAGGGAGTTTGAGGAAGTGTAATGAGATGAAATATTTTGGTCTCTTCAGTTGTTCTCTTGGTTTTGGAGTAGCAGCGAAGTTGAACTGAATAGTTCGGAAGAGTTAGTTATTAGCGGAGGTTAGAAATGGTGACGCTTTTGATGATTTGCTTGGTTTCACTGTGCTTACGTTACATCTTAAAATGGGATTTTGTGTTTCGTTTTCACGTGTCGAGATGATGCATGGTTCAGTAAGTGGGTAATTATGTTGAATGTACAAGGCAAGATCTATTTTTGGGTTGGCTTCCATGTTCAAGTTCTTATTTTGTTGTGGCTCTGAAGATCTATTTCTAGTTTTTTTTTCTTGCTTTGCTCTTTAGGTATCTTCTCTTCCTCTTGAATTTTGGCGATTTGTCAGATATTTGGTTTAGTTTCTATTTATGGTGTCTGTGTTCAAGTCAGCAAATACGTATGCTCGTTTCTTGATTTGGTTGCCTTCTATTTCTGCCGTCTCCTTGTTTACGTTAGATCCACGAAAACCTAGTCAAGATAGCCCAATTCGCTTCTTCTTATTTAACATTTTTACCATTGCGTGCATTGTTCGTTGCGAATGAGGTTCATGTGGGTGTGTTTTGATTCTTGAATTCTGTTTTGTCCTACGTTGTGATTTTGTTTGGACATTTCAACTAAGACTTTATCTGGCTACAGTAAAAAGCGTCGGGGAGCTATTGCTTTCTACGATTTTGTCATCGAGTGTTGACAATCTTGCTAATGTGATCTAAATTTTGGTATTGGGTTGTCGCATTCTTGTTGGTGTCCCTAATCATTAATTTTACATTCATAGTTGAGGAAGTCATGTTTTGCCGTAGGAAAGCAATTGGTTTTGGTACATAATTAAGATGCTAGGTTTAGATTCCTTATCCCTAGTGGTGATCTTAAGTTCTTTATTTTTGCAAACAAATCGTAATTTATTTTCTTTCTTTCTATTCTTGAGATAAATGGCTAAATTTTTATTGTCACTGCAAATCTCTCATGCGGTTTTCTTTGAGTAAGCCTCTTTGTTTGCTCATTTCTGAATTTGCTTAATTGTCTGCAGGAATTTGAGAGAGCTGGATTTGCGAGAAAGTGATGTGGAAGATACAAGTGGGAATTGGTTGAGCCATTTTCCTGACACCTTCACCTCACTGGTTTCTCTTAACATCTCTTGTTTACTGTCTGAGGTGAGTTTCTCAGCCCTGGAGCGCCTTGTGGGTCGATCTCCCAATCTGAGAACTCTTAGGCTGAATCGAGCTGTGCCTCTCGACAGGCTTGCTGATCTCCTTCGTCGAGCACCCCAGCTTGTAGAATTGGGAACGGGTGCCTACTCAGCTGAGTTGCGACCTGATGTGTTTTCAAACCTCTCTGGAGCTTTGACTGGTTGTTTGGAACTGAAGAGCCTCTCTGGGTTCTGGGATGTAGTTCCCAGTTACCTTCCAGTGCTTTACCCTATTTGTTCTCGTATAACTTCTTTGAACTTGAGTTATGCGACTATCCAAAACCCTGATCTCTCTAAGCTGGTTTCTCAATGCCAGAGTTTGCGGCGACTCTGGGTAATTTTTACACTTTGAAGTTATAACAGAAAACAAATGCAAATTAATTTGACAATTTGTCTCTTCCTATCTTGTTATTGTGGCTGAAATTTTTTTCAGTAAATCATCTGAAGTGTAACACCTTTATATGCTATTAGAAAAGTTGTTAAGATGCTTTCAAATTCATCTTATTGTCTTCTCTTAAGCTTATGAAGGATGCTTTTGCAGGTATTGGATTGTATTGAAGATAGTGGACTGGAATCTCTTGGAGAAGTCTGCAAGGACCTGCAAGAATTGAGGGTATTCCCATCTGACCTTGGGGCAGAGCCGAATGTATCTTTGACAGAACGAGGCCTTGTTGCTGTTTCTCACGGGTGCCCTAATCTCCAATCTGTGCTATACTTTTGCCGTCAAATGACTAATGCTGCCTTAGTTACAATTGCCAAGAATCGTCCGAACATGACTCGCTTTCGTCTTTGCATTATTGAGCCACGGACTCGTGACTATGTCACGCTACAGCCCTTAGATGTAGGTTTTGGAGCTATTGTAGAGCATTGCAAAGAGCTCCGGCGCCTTTCCCTCTCAGGCCTCCTTACAGATCGTGTATTTGAGTATATTGGAACTCATGCCAAGAAACTAGAGATGCTGTCTGTGGCTTTTGCCGGAGACAGTGATCTCGGGCTCCATCATGTGATGTCTGGTTGTGAAAGTCTTCGTAAGCTGGAGATCAGGGACTGTCCCTTTGGGGACAAGGCTCTCTTGGCCAATGCTACAAAGCTGGAGACAATGCGATCCCTTTGGATGTCTTCTTGCTCAGTGAGTTTTGGAGCATGTAAATTGTTAGGACAGAAGATGCCCAGACTCAATGTTGAAGTTATTGATGAGAGGGAACCTCCAGAATCGAAACCAGAAAGCTCCCATGTTGAGAAGCTGTATATATATCGGACAGTTGCAGGGACTAGGTTTGACATGCCTGGTTTTGTTTGGACGATGGATGAAGATTCTGCACTGCGGAAATCCTAACAGGTCCTATGCATTCATTGATCAGCAACAAACTCGATGCACTGTGTGCCTACTTATTTGATATTTTACCTGACTCAGGTAGATGGATTCAGAAGGTACATTCTCTACATGCCCTCACCATCTCCTTTTTGTGTAGCCTGGCTCAATTGCAGCCCTGATTGGACAAAGTTTGGAGGGTGTACCGAGGCTTGAGTGCTCGTTTGCCATCTATTTTACTCTTGGCTGAGCTATTGGTTACCACGTTGGTGGTCAATAAAAAAATCGAAACTTTTCGTGGTTTTAGCTTGTATCAGGAAGAATTGTTATTGAATCGGGTACAATTGATGTATACGATTTCTAGATTTCGTGGTTTTTTAGAATTTATTGAGACGGAAATATTTGCGCAACTTGTTGCTTGCCTGCTTTTCACCTTAAATCTTTTTGACTAGTGTACTGACTTGAGTAGCTCACCTCTATGATGTCAAAGTGGTCATTACTTTTATGCATAATCATTTGGATTTCACTTTATTATACAGGTAAAGCCTAAAGTCATCAAACGTTTTCCTGGTGAACCATAAGCAAGATTCCTGCCTTAAAGGTTCAAAAAGACGCTTCGGTCTAAGTTGGTGTTTCTATGTCCATGGATGGAATCTTGAACTTTACCATCATTAGTAGTTCCATTCCTCGTTGGTGATGCATTGGTAATGGCCATGAACGCAAAATATTTTCACCAGATACTAGGGGACGAAACAATCCTTGAAGCCAAGATTAGCTGCACACTAAGGGAGCCAGGGCCTGGGGAAATTGGGAAACAATAGATAAAAGCAGAGAAAAGAGTTGCTCTGGATGGACCATGGTCGATTCTGGCTTCTTTTATTGTTTCTCTGTCAGATTTATGAGCCTCGACTGTTGTGCCACGTGATAGATTTGGTAACATTGGTTAAAGTCCACGGCTTTTTGCTTCTTCTGAAGCCTTTCTTTCCTACATACTCATCGTCCCGTAACATCTACCATTTTTCTCAGATGTAGCGAAAAGCGCCCCCATTCTCTAGTAAGATCAGCCATATGATGAACTGCGTATATTAATAAAAGAATAACAGTTGATAAAATTAGGTTCAGTGAAAAAAGGCAAAGATGTGTGTCTGCCTGTCTGGTGCTAGTGGGTTTAATCAATAATAATACATAATGGCCTAACGTTTGATGCATTTATGACTCATTATATACGGCTATATGGATATCTGCAACTACTGTAGCTGCTGATTTCATCTCTGTTGTTTTACTGTTTCACCTTATCATGGGACCACAGTCACACATTAATACTGTTTGTGTTCTATTTTATAAACAGTTGTCCGTCTTTGCACAGTATAATCTATGACCAATCAGAGACACGAGGCAAACCCGGGTGGCCTGGAATCAATCATTGTAGCTCTAATTCAATATAATTGACAAGAAGTCATTCTTGATGCCCTTCCATTCTCTAACCCATTCCTTTACACTAATACCATTTTAAAGCCTCAACTTGGTGATGGAGTTCGTCAAGGTATCACATGGCCATAACACGAACACACTACGGTTCATAAGCGAAAAGTGAGATATAAGTGTAACCCAACAGTGACGATCACCCTTGAAAAAAAATGAAAAATGTTCTTTGTAGCAAAGTAACATTGTGAATACCAAGATAGTATGCTATGCATGTTTACGTCTGCTAATGTAACTACTTTAGATGCAAAGAAAAATCTATTAATTAGTTCTTAACCCTTGAATACATTACAAGATCAAATAACAGCGATAATTCAATGAACAAGTGAAATTTAAAGAAGTCTAATAATAGGAAGCTTACCCCTTAGCCTTAAGATTGATGATTTCACTTTCACTTGATGTCGATACATACGTCTATGCATACTTTTCCACGGAATCTAAAATGGATCTGTCAACATATGAGTTGATCAACGAAAGGGACGCTTAATAAATTCATATTCTTAGTTGACTTGACCTAAGAGCTAATCTACAGTTCCTCTGCATATCAGTCCATTTTTCCTTTAGGAAGAAGGTGAAGAACAAGGGTATGGGGAAAATCATTTGCTCTGAATTGAAAGAGGACGGTCCGGATTTGATGAAATTTTTCGTGGCTCTGGTCATTGCTATTGCTCTCATGACCACTTGTACTCGACCTCCCCGGCGCTTTGTATTGTGTACAATTCCACCAGGCGTGTTAATGCATCAGAATACTTAAGATTGTGGCGCTATGTCTTCTTGGATTCCCAGTACTGGTAGGATTTTCTTTTGAAGTAAAAATATATCGTCCGAGCTAGTAAATAAGGAGGTACTCTCATCTTCCAAACCCCTCATGGTATTCGTAGATTTTGTCCTTCAGAATGTTATATAGTTGGTTATTCCAACAAAATCTCAGTGTATCATGTTTCCATATGTAAACCACGGTCATAAGTGGCATGATGTATCAGGTACTCCCGTTCATTATTGCAATAACTCTTTTTTTGCACTTGGTCTCGCATATGCGTTGAGATAGATAGCAAGAAGCAAGGAATAACAAAAAAGCAGTATAAACTGGCATTTCAGTATGAACTTCAGGCAAGGGCAAGTCTTGTTTAACATGATGAGAAGAAGAATATGAAGATCGCTCAACCAATCTCGGATGTTCAAAAGTAACCAGTAGTTGTATCAAAAACCATTTTAACTCGAAAGAAATTGCTACTTAACAAGGTTGGCTCAAGAACACAAGCATCTTACCAGTGGCTTGTTGTGGATCGAGCCGAATTTTAAACATATTCGTTAGGTCAATTCTATTAAATTTGGGCTCTGGATGTGTTATTTATCTCCATAGATCAAAAAGAACAAAGATCAGACGAATTCCAGGCAGAAACTGATAATTGGAAGCTGCTTCTGGAACAAATGTTCATATTAGGATTACACACGCCTATTTCAATGGTGAACAAAGTTATGTGGATATACGTATAAGCTTTTGCAATTATGTTCGAGTTGAATTATGACACTTGAGGATAAACATGCCTATGTAGAGTCAAACATGCTCATGTTATTGATAGACATGATTGTGTCTGTCGTCCGTGTAAGTCACCTAAACCGCATATCCCTGTGACATCGAGTTTTGAAGCATAAAAGTTGAACTCGGTCATCACACATAGTTATGTGGGCAATTGTGTGTGATATAAAATCTTATCCTTTTGAGATTAAAAGATAAGTTCGAAAGACAAAGGTTGTAAGAAACAAAAACACTTGATAAAAGAAGAGTTTTAGAGTTAAAATAGCATTATCCAGCAACAATTTTAACGAAGTTTAATTTCTAAGATTAGCTGAGAGTAGTATTGGTGCATATATATTAATTTTTACTCAATCCCAAAGCTAAGTGAGAGATTACTATGGTTGTTTTGTGAGCTATTGTCACGACCTGAAATGGGCGCGTGACCGACACATGAGACTGAGGTTTTGAAACCCTAGATCACACATAAGCTTACCACTAGCGACAAAATAAATTCAAACTCTAAGAACGCAGCAGGTTCATACAATACAATAATAATAGTGCTCGTCGAAAAGAAGTTTTATAACTTATGAAATCATGTTACTACGGATGCTACAATACAAGATAAATGAAAATAAAGAAAGAATATAGACAAACGTAGGTAAGCCGCAGTGGACTCGTCACGGGAGTCACTGTTGCGAAGCTGGTGGTAGTTCACCTGAAAAAATAAAGTTTTAGACCTCATTGAGTAAGCTCACTGATGCAGCATATCCCACATCACCTGAGAGTATTGGTCGTGATGACCTTATATGTAGGCTAGGCAAACCTATCTACTAGACCAGTCTTTTGGTTAGTTAGGTCTGGTCTGCATCACTCACACTGCCCTACGATACCCAATTTTATGCACACAATCTTACATGAACATCAAAATACATACACATCATGCTATACATCCAATCACATCAACAACATAAATAAATTGTGGGGGAGAATATCTATAGGACCCTAATCTCCAAAGGTAAGCCCTCACAACTTGAAACCTCGCATGGCTACAAGGAGCTATACATCACCAGGGGCTCAACCATACTCCTACACTCATGTAGCCATAAGGCTCTCATAATCCAAATAGGCTACGGTGAGCCAAGCATCACCAACAGACTAACCCTTGGTCAAAGCGTCCAAAGTCATAAGCATCACAAATAAGGATCCGATCGGAAGCTAAACATTAACCAAGATCGACCGATAACATATCTCAATATCATAAACAAAACAACTCTCATAATCATAACCAGTGCGCATCTGGTCCTGATGCATAGCTATTTGGTGATACATCCTACATATCTTTTCTTCCCCATAATCGAATATAGCAATACATATCAAATTATTAAGCAAGCAATTTATCAAGTAAACATTCAGTTATACAATGACTAATGCATGTATGCAATACCCAAACCAACACATCCACTCAGTTAATTCAATATAAAGGCTTATATTAAAACAGATACGCATTACTGTATATACGTGTTCGCTATATAAATATATAAGAATCGATCGATATATATATCGATACATATGCATATGAATATGGTTATTTATTGCTATATGCTGTCATCTATATCAGCATTGAACAATATTCATTTGTTGGTACAACTACGATAACAGTAAGTCGGTATGAACTTACTTGGTAACCGAACTCGTCCGTCTGAACTTTCTGATGGGGTCTCGCTCCTGCTATACCTAGTAATTCGAAAGAAAATATCTCAATCAGTGCTAATTAGGAGGACTCAAATAACAAGTTAGGTATCATCCGAATTGCCTAAGTAGTTTATTTATGAAATTTAAAAATTTCTCCTATTCTCGCCAAAACGTTTCATAATTTTTAATTTACAAACCGTTGAAAATCTCATTGTGGCTCTTTAGAGAAAAATTATCAGTATAATTTTTAGAATTATTTTTTTTTTCACAAAATTGAACAAAACGGTCGTCGAAATAGTACCTCCGGCAACCGGAATATTCCTCTGGTCATTAAAATATTCCCTCGAATCATCGAAAATTTTCAGTCTTAGAATTCAACAATTTTTATACCAAACGAAAGCTCTTGATGAATAGAACAACTTTCTCCGAAGCAACATACTTAGATTCTCAACAAATTTAAACAAATTAAAGAAAAAGGAGCTGAAACCCTAACCTCTTTTTTCTGTCAATCGGCAGTGATCTAGGCTGCGGTTGGTGATGAGACCATAGGGATATTGTTCCTGATGTTGAGATGAGTCGATTGGTGGTGGTAACTGGCAACAACCATCGAAAGCGAAAGATCGACGATTGACATTTTTAGTTGGTTTTTCTCCTCAATTTTTGTGACAATTCTAGCTACGATGATGGCTGAAATGGGTATAGTTATGACGGACTCACCAAGAGAAATAGATTAGTATATAACACTAACTGGTTTGAGTCATCGACAGTGAAGAATGGTTAGAGAGAGGGAATTTGTGAATAATAACTTTTAGGAGGGTTAAAATGAAATTATGAGAAAATAAGGAAAAGAAGAAGAAGTCCTTTATATATATATATATATATATATAACACGGGATGTTACAGGTGTTCTTGGGTTAGAGTCAATAACTCAAAATTTTAAATGCTTGTACCTTGCTATTTTTGATTTAGTGGATTTTTCTTGTCGATTAAAATAATATGTTCAATATTTTCTTTCAGTCATCTATATTGTTTGAGTAGTATGAACTTGTGAGTGTTATTGCTTGGAGTCTAATAACTTGTATCAAAGTCTTAGGTATGGAAAGTAACAATAGCTTTATGGTTAAGTTAACATCGACCAACTACTCATTTTGAAGATTTATGATAAAAAATCTCCTATATTGCAAAGATCTCTATGATCTAATCGATGTAGATAAAATTATAAGAGACGATGTCCTGTCTAAATTGGACTAGATGACAGATAAAGAGTGGAAAAAAAGAAGTGAAAAACCTTGAGAATTGTTAGATAGTAGATTAGTATCAACATATTTAGTCACGTATCTCAAGAGTCTAATCCTTTCGAGATGTTGAAGAAATTGGAGGGTCTTTATAAGAGTAAGATCACTCACTACAAGGCCTCCTTCATCAAAAAACTTGTAAACCTGAAGTTGAAGGCTAAAAAGTCAGTGTCTAAACATCCCAACGATTTTCAGGATATCATTAACAAGCTAACCACCATGAAAAACATTATTGATGATGAGTTATAAGCTTTGTTCTTGTTGAGTTCCTTGTTGGATAGTTGAAACTTTGGTTATGATTATCAGTAACTTCACTTTGGATGGTATATTTTCTTTGGATATGATGAAAGAGAGCATGTTCAATGAAGAGATTAAGAGGAAGGAGATTAGTGTTGGCAACAAATAGACTTTTGTGGTAGAGAATAAAGGAAGAAGCAAGAATAGAGGTTCCAAAAGGCAAGACAAGTCTAATAACATGTCCAAGTTTAGAGATAGAAAAGAGACTAAAAAATGCCATTGTTACACTAAACCTGCACATAGAAAGAAGTTCTGCTATAAGTGGAAGAGAGACTAGAAGAAGTAAGACAACTAGGTGGAGATGACATTATAACATTATAACAACAACATCAGGAACATATGATGGGATGTTGTGGAATTTTATGAATAGTTAGTGTCTACACATTAGTCACTTCGATTCTGAGTGGCTTGTTCATATAGGGGCTTCCTAAAATTGTGTTCCAAAGATGGAACACATCACCAGTTATAGGAGTGAAAGTGTAAAGATGAGAAATCATAGCTCTACTAACATTGTCAGTATGGATGACATTCAAGTTAGGAACGATATTAGGTGCATATTGACCTTGAGGGGAATATGATATATTCTTGACTTACGCCTCAATTTTTTGTCTATGAATATGCTTAACCAAGAAGGATACTGGTATATGTTTAAGGATAATAAGTGGAAGTTGTATAAAAAAGCATTAATAGTTGCTCGTGTGGATTGTACTGCACTTTATACAAGACACACTTGGAGGTATATATTAGAGATTGTATATCGTTAAGGAGAATACTTCTCCAAACTTGTGGCATCAAAGATTGAGACATATTAGTGAGAAGGGGAACAAATTACTAGTTGACAAGTCACTTATCCCTAAGAAAACTATTGTTTGTCTCAATCTATATGATCATTTCGTGACTCTAAAGTAGCATCGAGTGTCTTTCCATAAAAAGTTTACTAGGAGAAAGACTAAGTCGAAGTTAATGCATTTTGATGTTTTTGGTCCCATTGAGGATGATTTCTTGGGTGGTAATAAGTACTTTGTTACTTTTATTGATGATGTTATTCCTAAGACTTGGAACTTCATATTGAAAACAAAAAGTTAAGTATTTGAGAGCTTTAGGAGTTTTCATGCCATGGTGGAGAGGGAGATGCAGAGAAAGTTAAAATGTCTCTAAATTAACAATAAAGGTGAGTACACTGCCAATAAGTTTGAGGACCATTTTGTAAGACATGGTATAAGAAATGAGAGGACATAACCTAGTACTCCATAACACAATGGTGTTACAGAGAGGATGGATATAACCATTGTGGAAAAGGTTCGATGCATGCTCTGAATGTCTAATATACCAAAATCCTTTTAGGCTGAGGCAGTACGAACCATAGTATATGTGATCAACAAAAGTCCTTCAATCCCTTTAGATCTTGATATTCCCGAGAGAGTATAAAAAGGGAAGGATTTGACTTATACGTATATGAGGCCATTTAAAAGCAAAGCTTTTAAGCATATGTTAAAATAGTAAAGATTGAACTTGGATTCAAAAACTAATCCTTGTATATTTGTTTGACATAGTGATGAGGAGTTTGGTTATAAGCTCTACGACCCCAAAAAGACGAAGGTTGCTAAAAGCAGGGATATAGCCTTTTACGAGCATGAGATGGAAGTAGATCTAACTAGAGAAGACAAGATTACTTTTAGCAATTTATCTTTCAGTATAGCAAATTCTTCCCTTATTTATATTTCCATTGAACAATTTGTAGGTGAAAGAAGGCAAAGGACATAAGCTAATATAGGATGATAATAACTAGATGTAGTTTGATAAAGATGACCCACATGAACCACATATAGTAGATAATGTAGGAGAAGTCTATGAGCATCATAAGCAGAAAAAGCAACACGCTTAAATGTTGGAAGATGTTTAACTTCAAAGGTCAACTAGAGAGAAGAAGCTTTCAATAGGATAACCTAGTTTAGAATATCTCCTAGCTATTGTTAAGGGGGAGCCAGAGAATTTTCAAAAAGCTCAGTCATTGAAAAAAGGACTCTTGGCTCAAGGCAATATAAGAGGAGATGGATTTGATGAAGAAAAATAAAACCTATGAGTTAGTAAAGCTTCCAAAAAGTAAGAAGGCAATCAAGACGATGTTTATGCATAATGTTTTATGTCTAATTGCGAGTATAAATCTGGAACTTGAACAGCTTGATGTGAAAACTGCTTTCTTACATGGCGATTTAGATGAGCAGATATACATTAAGTTGTTGGAAAGGTTCAAAGTAAAAGGAAAAGATGACTTTATATGCAAGTATAAGAAGAGTCTTTATGTGTTCAAATAGGTACCAAGACAATGGACAAGAAGTTTGACTTGTTTATAACAAGCAATGGTTTTAAGTGAACATTAACTGATCTTTGCTTGTACTTTAAAAAATTTCCTGGAGGTAACTTCATCATTCTTCTCTTGTATATGGATGATATGTTGATGGTAGGACAAGATGTTGGCATGATGTACACGTTAAAGGAGGACTTGTTCAAGTCTTTTGATATGAAATATTCGGGTCTTATAAAACAAATATTGTGAATAGAGATTATTTGTGATAAGGAGGTTAGAAAGTTGTGGTTGTCATGAGAAAAATATATTAAGTTAGTGCTTAATAGGTTCAATATAAAGAATGTCAAGCTTGTTAGTAGGCTAATAGTAACTCATTTCAAGTTGAGTAAGTAAGCTTATCCTACCAGTAAAAAGGAGAAATATATTATATCCTCCATTCCGTATTCCTCTATTATTAACTTTTTGATGCATGCCATAGTGTGTGTTAGATTAGACATTGCACACGCAATTGGATTGGTGACAGAATTTTTATCCAATCTAGGAAAGGTACACTAGGAAGCAGAAAAGCAAATCTTCAATGCTTCCATATTATGTTTATGTTTTGGAGGTGGTGAACCAATTTTAGAAGGATACACATATATGGACATGGTTAATGATTTTGCTAACAGAAAGTCAACCTTAGGTTACTTGTTCACATTTATTGGGAAGCCATTTCTTTGCAATCCAAACTCTAAAAGTGTATAGCTTTGTCTACTACTGAGACAAAATATGTTGTATTCGTAAAAGCAAGCAAGGATATGCTTTGGTTAAAGTAGTTTCTTGAAGAATTGGACATGGAACAAGATGAATATATGGTTTTTTTTTGTGATAGCCAAAGTGTTGTGGATTTAAGTAAGAATTCCATGTATCATTCCTACACTAAGCATATCGATGTTATATATCATTGGTCGCAATTTGTCATTGAGGATAAACTAATGAAATTAAACAAGATTCATATAGACAAGAATGGTACCGATATGTTGACGAAGATGGTTCCTGAGAGTAAGATTGAGCTTTGTAATAAGCTTGTTGAGATGACTTTCAAATGATTAATGAAGTGGTTGATTTCTCCTCTGAAATAGGTTGGAAGGGGAAACTATTGTGGGTCTAGGACTATTATATATATATTTGTTAGATCAATTCCACTAAATTTGGACTTTGGAAGTTGATTCGACCTGATTCGCTAAGCTCTTGGAGGCTGAAGGAACGTATTCCAAGAATTGCACTATAGGGTGCAACCCCGGGTCGTTCACTTAATCGGAACCTAATTAATTGAATCTAAGTTAACCTATATGTCATGCTATGCAAACTAATTTGGAGAAAATGGGGTTTTTGATTTTTGAACTGATTGATAGAACTAATTTGAATGTAAAAAGGAATGTTTTTGGATTTTAGGGATATGAAAAACTGAAGGACGAAAAACGCAAAAGACTAAATAGTGATAAAGTCCTCTTGAAATTGAGTTTTGGCCATCATTGTTCGAAATTGATTTAAGTGAGAGTAGAAACCACTAAGCTTCAAAATGTAAACCTTGAA
>JAOTAY010000009.1:17341012-17356172 GCA_025629805.1 Erythroxylum baracoense | reverse complement strand
TGAATGCATGTACAAACATTTACATGTGCAAAAATTCACTATTTGCTACTTATGTGCATATATGAATGCATGAATATAGCAAAACACTTCAAATAATCCTAACCCATTCCAAATTGACCAAAATACCCTTCCCATAAGTGAGGGGATGTTACATACTATGTCTTCCCAGATTCAAAAATTATACAAATCTTTAAAAGATCAAATAATGCAACTTGATGCTGATCTTAGAAGATACATTGATACTCAATACTTTAGACCTGATTTTACAAATAAAGAATAAGAACTTCAGAAAGTGGAGGAGGTAATTCACATAATAGAAGCAAACATGCAGACAGAGCAGTCCAAGATTGTTTATGGAGCCTATCCCACAACCTTTCTAGTAATTCAACCTATTTATTCCCCTCTAGCTTATCCTAAAGTTGCTGATTATGAGAAAATGTTCAAAATGAATTATCCCTTGATTAAGCAATATATCCATCCTAGTACTACTAAACCCAAGTCAACCAAATCTCTGAATTCCAAACCTTCAAATCCTTCTAATCCATCACCTTCATATACCAGTCGTATGATGGATATGCCACTTAATCAAAGGATAATTCATTTTGAACACTTTCTCATAATTAGCAGCTTCAGAATAAGTTGGAGGGGAATAAATAAGTTGAATTATTGAAAAGGTTGTGGGATAGGCTCCATAAACAGTCTTGGACTGCTTTGTTTAAATGTCTGCTTCCATTCTATGAAGTACCTCATTCACTTTTCAGAGTTCTTACTCTTTCATTATGAAATAGGGTCCAAAATAATGAGTGTCAATATATCTTCTAAGATCAACATAGTTGGGTCATCTGATCTTTTAAAGATTTGTATAATGTTTGAATCTTGGAAGACACAGTGTCAACTCTTGTTTGAGTAGCTTTGGTCTATTGGTTAAGACCATCAAGCTTGGAGTCAATTCTTCAAAGAACTTGATTTTAGGTCACTGCATTATTAGTTTGTCAATTGAGCACTTCATCGACAGGATTTGATAAAATAATTCCTTGAGAAGTAATTCCTATATCACAGACATAATGGCTAGAGATAACCCTGTTGTGTACATCAATATCTCTCCAGTGGAGGGAATTCCTCCTCATATGATCTTACCATCATACAAGGAATTAGGGTTGGATTGGTAATAGGAATAGAAGGAATAACTGGCTAAGCTTTGTTAGGAAATGGATCATCAAGGAACATATGTTCCTTACCAACAGCTTTAAGCAACTCTCGAAAGTTTTGAACTCTTAGTTTTGGGTTTTTAAACCCAACCCATTGTCTAGAATCTGGGTCATGATTATCATGTCGAAAAGAGAATTGTTGAGAAGGTTGAAAATGATGGATTTCTTTTGAATGTTGTCTCCTTTCATTCTTCTTCTTTCCCCTTCAAGCATAGAGCTCATCATCACTGTCTAATTCATAATTCAGACATATTTCAAAGTATGGGTCACATATGGATGGGTCTACGTCCCAGACAAAATGTCCACAATGATGACTAATGTACACAAGTTTTCCATCAGGTTTAAAATAATGGATACAAGGTCTATCTTTTCCTTTTTTACGTGAGAATACTGGTTGAAGCATCAAAATAGGGTCAATTGTATTGGAGGGTCCAAGTTAATCTTCATTGGGTTTGGTATTGATGGATTTCATTGACCCATCTCCTAGTGTCCTGAGAATAGGAGGATGAGTTGTATGAAAGGAATGCCTATGATGAGCATGAAACACTTTTTGGTAATTAGTGATCTATTCTATAGGTATCCATTTTTCAAGCTCTATTGGAGGTAACTACTTCGTAATTTAGATGATGGTGGTCTGGTTATGAGCTTTATCTGCTACTATATACAAAGCATCATTGGTAAAATTTGAGAAATTCAAGTCTACAACATGGTTCTACAAATGATAGATCATTTGATGATGAAGCGTGGCCATAATAGCTGTAGGAACTTATTCTGCTCCAATAATCTAGATTTGGACCTGAAGTTTCTCAGTCAAGATGGGATCACCCAACTTGACATTGAAATGAAGAGAAATGGTAAGGATGACACTTCCAATATTAAGGGTAGTCAACAAGTTATCAATCAATGCATTTTAGTACATAATATAGGCAGTATCAAGAAGAGATATCATGGATGTAGCAGGAATTCCTTTTCTTCCGTAGAGAGTGAGAATAAGGCGAATAGCACCAATATGCAATGTGTATGATTCTATACTCTCTAAAGAGTGATGAATTCCTTTAGAATTTCTAACTTCACATATTGTTCTGCAATGGTAACTTTAAAGCATACTACTTCAGACAGAAACTTTGGATAATTTCTTTGACCTTTGGGCAATGTGTAAAGAGAATAGTCTTTATATCTTTAGGCAATGTGTAAAAAGAATAGTCTTTATGCTTCTTACTCAAGAACGATCACGAGAGTGTGTACTGTAAAGATTAAGCAAAGGTAATGAAGTATTAGAAATACAACTTTCTGCAGGAAAATGAGTAATTTCTACAAGGTGTTCAATTTTATTAGAAAGAGTACGTTTAGAATTAGAAGGGAGATTAGCAATAGAGAGAGTTGAAGAAAGATGAACAAGGTCACTAAGTATAAAGTCACTCATGGCTGAAGGAAACTCCTTACTCACTATCATCCGAAATAATGTAATCACAATCAATAATACCACAGGGGCAACCCGTAGTCAGAAGGCATACGAGGATAACATCACCAACATACGTTACGTTGTTACCACATGAATTGAGAAAAGTTGTTCTCGTTGTGACTCCTAGGATCGTGGTATATTTCACCGATAAGCCTCAATAGAACATATAAATAGATACATAAAAAAATTATAAGAATATGCAATGCAGTACATAATATAGTACATATAGAACATGGTAAAAATTAACAATTAAAGATAAAATAAGAAAATAAATACCCAAATCAAGGAAAAAATTAGTACAAGAATAAATTAAATCAGTCATTACAAGAACGTAATTAGAGTAAGTGAGAAATTACTTAGGTTAAATAATTGAGAGAGAAGTACTAAATAATCAAAATATTAAGCCCAACTATAAAAAGAAAGATTCCAAAGAAAACATTTAAAAAACTTAAAAGAACCAAAAGACCTCTCTGAGTGAAATCCCTTATCCATATCACTTATCCATTGGCGCTATCAAAATCTGACTTCAATATGGCTTAGACACTTTTCACCCTTTTCCTAGGTCTCTTTTATCGCATCATGTACTTCGACAAATAGGTTATTTCATGCTATATCGTTTCCTAGGTCTCTTTTATTACATCAGGTACTTCTACAAATAGGTTATTTCATGTTATATCGTACCTTGTAACAAACTACCTCTAGAATTGTATCTTTTTCTTAGAGTAGGGTCAAGGAATATAAAAAAGTATAACAGAATAAAACAATAATGATCAGGAGTTTGAATGTTTGCATAGATGGTAGCCTTTCCTTCAAATACCATTGTAGGTGCTGATGATCTCCTAATGTTTTGTCATGCGGATCTGAGTTCAGCTCAAATCTTTCTTAATTGTTTGTGTACCTTCTCTTGTTTTTCTGGCCTGGACATGAATCCTTCCAAGAGTTCGTTTTTCTTATCTCCTAATATAGACCACCTGACTCATCAAATGGAAGTTATCTCTGGGCTCAAGAAAGGCACTCTTCCCATACAGTATTTGGGGGTACCTCTCTTAACAGGTAGGTTATCTAGGAGGGATTGCTTACCCTTATTGGACAAAATTGATGCTAGGATTAACAAATGGACTCGTAAATACCTTTCATATGCGGGTAGACTCCAATTGGTGATTTTTGTCTTATCTTCTTTCTAAGTGTATTGGTCTACCCATTTCATTCTTCTTACTTCCATCCCTAAGGATATAGAGTCTAAACTTAGGAATTTTCTATGAGTTGGGAAGGTGGCTTCTAATTCTCATGCTAAGGTTAAATGATGTGATATTAGTAGACTGAAAAGGGAGGGAGGTTTAGGGATTATTTGTCAACATGGAATTATGTCCTGTTAGGGAAAAGGATCTAGTATCTGTTTGATGATAGTGAAGCTCTGTGGGTTAAGTGGGATCATTCTATTATTTTGAGAAGGAAAAATTTCTGGAGTGCCCATCCTACCAATAATAGTTCATGGAGTTGGAGAAAAATCTTATTTGTGAGGAATAAAATGGGGAACCAATTCAGATTTAGGATAGGGAATGGAAATTCTACTCTTTTATGGCAAAATCCTTGGCATCCTAGAGGAATCCTGAAGAACTTCTCTTCTCCGAGAGAGATCAATGGTTCGGAACTACCTATGACAGCAAGAGCCTCTGAAATTATCAGTAATAATGAGTGGAGATGGCATGAGGCAACTATAGAGATCATTGGTAACCTAGAGCCTCTATTGTACTAACCAAATAGCTCTAAACCAGATTGTTTGGAATGGTTAGCTAACCCTTCAAAAAAGTATACTAATGGTTCAGCCAATAATTTCTTGAGACCTCCAATACAAAATGTTCCTTGGCATAAACTGGTTTGGTTTAAAAGCAACAGCCCTAGGTGTTCTTCATACTACGGCTGGCTTTCCTTAAGAAGTTGCGAATGCTGGACAAACTTCGCTATCTTCACACTCCTAACCACTGTTCCTTATGTACCTCGGACAACGAGACTATTGAACACTTGTTTTTTGAATGTCCCTTCTCTAAAATCGTGTGGGAACAATGTCTCAGCCACTTCCATGTACACATTCCCAACCAGACAAACCTCAATCCAACCCCATTTGGTTTAACCAATCCTCACATATCAGAACCTCTGACATTAACCTTTTCCCCTATCCTTCTTTCTACTACTATCTATAACATTTGGACTGAGAGGAATAATCGAATATTCAAAGATAGAGTCAAGGATGTGGGGAGCCTGTACTCTAGAGTAATCTTTCAAGTTATGGAACATCTTAGCTCAAACACCGTGAGGAGGTAATTGCTGAAGTTCTCATTCACTAATAATTTTTTCTGCAGGTTTGATATTTCAAGAGTGTCAAATGGAGGTCCAACATTTCTTAGGTTTCTAAAGCAGAAGAGAAGACAGGTTCAGGAAATATTCTTGTTTCCAATAAGCAAAACATGGGGTTGGAAGGTTAAGGACTTTCTCGAAACATATAAGAGGATTTCTAGGAAGAAGCTCACAAGCTTTACAGTAGTAGAACCATCTCTTACGGTTGATTTGGATTGTAATTATTGTTGGTTGATTAATAGTGTTGTAAATTGATTCTAGGTTAGCTTGAATTATTGGTTAGATGAGCTAGCCCTATAAGGTCTCTTTAATAGGAAGGCTATTGTCGTCTCGATTTTTGTGTTGTTGTAGGGAAGTGATGTAGCTTTCTCATGTATTTACCTTTGTTTCCTTTTGATAGGTAAAAGATTACTATTCAAGTAGTCTCTAGTGATGTACATAACTTTTCAATTTTGTATAAAATCTTCTGATTTACCAAAAAAATATCTATTTGTATACTTCTTAAAACTTTAATATCAAAATCGACTTTTTTTAACCAAAGCTCTAAATTTTTAAAATACACCAAAAGCTTCAGATATGTAATTCAAAAATTTTGCCCATATCTTTCTACTTAATTGTCAATGAAGAGACTAAATTAAGAACTTTTACTAAAAGATTGAGCGTTGATGAGACCATAAACATCAGCAAGAATAAGTTAGAATAGTTTGATATTCTTGAAATTGATTATTTTGTACCAAACAAGAGTATTGTATATAGTTGTTCAGAATTATATATACTTGAAATATCTCTTATCATCTTCTTCTCTCCCAAAATTTTGAGTTATTTAAAATTTAAATATTAATACCTCATATGCCATTGTTGGACATTATGTTGAAAAAATAACACACTCATAAACACTTATACTCTCATATAAATAATGAAGGAAGAGTGTTATTCGGGTAAAATTTTATTCTTTCTTCTTGCTTAAAATAAAGTATTACATAGATATCTATAAAGTCAATGGAGAATTCTATACTCACTAACTTAAAACCATTAATGTTAGATTATAAAGAGAAAAACACTTTCTATGGTATAAAAAAATTTGCTTAACAAAAAATTTTGATAATCTATATCTTTATTTATTCATATTTCTCTCTATGTAATTCCAAAGAATTCAAGGTTAGATTTATTTAAATTTAGACATATGTAACTAATTTAGAATTTGACTTGAGTCACCTAAATTAATTAAGATTTGGCAACTCAATTACTCTTTCAAAGTTTTTGCAAAATTTCTAAATATAAATTCATTTCCAACATGAAAATTATATTCATAACTGACATTTTATCTTATTTTATATTAAAGTTTTCTTTTGTACTACTATTAATAAAAATAAAAGGACAAGAAGAATTATACAATGAAAAATATCTAAACATAATAAATAAGTAGATTGGATATTGTAAGAGAAATAAGTATTCGTAATAAAAATAGATGTGATTTAATCCTCTTTTTAACTGTTATTTGAGAAAAATAAGGATGGCTCATGTTCACAATTTTAACAAAATTAATCTCAACGACATTTCTTTTTTTTTAAAAAAATCTTTTATATTGAAACCGAGCAAGATAGAAAATTTGTAGGACAGAACAAGCAGGCAAAGATCACTAAGTGAGTTAGCATGAAGAGATATTGAAATCTACGTGGGACATTTTCATAGAAATGCGTAAAGCATCAAGACAAGGATCTATGGAAAGATGACAAAAAATCTCGTGAACAGGCTAAGATAGAGGACAAATGGATCAGTTTTGCCAATGCCCTGCCTTGTACTCAATTCTTATTTCTTAATGTATTAATATTGACATTGAAACTGCTGAATCAGCCATATCCTGCTTTGCAACTAGGGAACTTGTAGAGCTAGTTCGAATACAAAAGAGAACCCAATGGATCGATCCCTTCAACTGAAAACGAGAGAACCTTCATTTGAAGATTATTCTCAAGTTCTCCTTATCACTGAAACAGTGTAAGATTACATTCTAGACTTCCAAGTTGTTATCAAGTTGGAGAAATATTTAACTATAGAATGGAAATGTTGCAGCTGGTTTAAATATTCTGCTGTAATTTTATTGCATGGTAAATCCTTGAAACATGCTAGTGAATCTCCAAGGAAAAACACTAAAAACCTCGTCATAGTCACATAGAATATATCATTAACGAGAGTTGTGAACATCTTGACAACTCGTGTCGATTTCCAACTTTTTGAGCCGAGTATTTGAAATACCCTGTATCATAAGAATATGTACGGTTACACGTTGTTTTCACTTGGTTCCTCTAGCTTGTTCGCAGCCCCTCCAACATTGTTGCTTGCTATTGCTTGTGGTTGATTCCGGTTGACATGGGAAAACTCTGGTCCCTTCACATCTTTGCGCGTTTTGGCAGCATCTTCTAGTTCTTGTGGCTGAGTTTCGGGCAATATCTCACTCCTTCGGTCCTTGTAGATGAAGTAGAGTATCATCTGAGTCGATCCAAATATCAACCCTAATATATTTGGCGTCTAGACAAACAAAAAAAGACAAGGATTAGATAAGCAATAATGAAAATAGAACATGACAAAGGAGCAACTGTTCAATACGTTGAAGCTAGTTTCTTGACGATTCACTTACAGCAATGTAGTAATCGTGTAGCGAGAACCCATAAACTAACCAACATAGGGCACAGACTGTGAGGAAGAATGACAATGTGAATGGCATGAACTCTACGCTCTTGGTTTTTATGACTAGCCTCTGATCAGAAAAGGCATGAAGATCACATTAGTTATATACAAAATCAAGCAATTCATAATTGCAAATCGAAAATCAACAATGGGACATACGATGATACTTAATGGAGCAGCAAATACAGATACTGAGAAGACAGCACAGATCCATCCAACAATGTTCACTCTCAACGAGCCTTGAGCCAACAGGAATGTTAACAGAACGATTAATCCATATGCCCCTATGTTAAATAAGATAAGCAACTTCGTGGTAAAAACCTGCGACGTAACAAGGTGTGAGATCCTAATGAAGATATATCATGAAAAGAACAGGAACTTTTTGAATCTTTGAGTGCATGAATTACATACCCTCGAACTCTTTGTTGCATATATCATGTAGAATGTCAAGTACGAGGATTCTATAACACACCCAATGGAGTTGATAGTGATGAGCACGTAGGCGTCGTCCTTGAGCGAGGCATAGTAGAGCAATAACATGGCACTGAACAGTGCAACTGAGTATGGTACTGACTGGAATCCTTCTGTTGATTTCTTCCTGAAAATTCTGTAAAAGGTTGGCCTGATAAAAGTTAAAGATGCAAAGTGAGATCAGAAACAAATTAGCACATAATCAAAGAAGTGTACAGATGAAGAAAATGAAGAGACTCACAGTGGGGCAAGATATACAAGGAAGGAAACCACGTTTCCTGCAACATTATCATGGTACATGTTAAACGTGTAACTAATTGAAATTTGTGAAAGAACAAATTAAGTGAATGATTAGAGAGAATTGAGGGTACCAAGAAGGCCAAAAACAAGGGCCAGGCGATGATCATGAAATGCCATTCCTCTTTGCAAGATGATGATAGGGAAGCCACCTAGCAGAAGAGCTTATTCAAGTTCTTTACATCATACGTGCCACATATATATATAAAGAGAGAGAGAGAGAGAGGCTAGCAAGTGTACTGCTACAACCACCTTAATAATTAGTCACTCAATTTTTGTCCTATTTAAGCCTTACGTGCTGTTTGCTCTCTGAACATGGCCTATTTACTGCTTGTAGACATTTCTAGTATTATCATGACCCCTTTTGTCGTGGAAAATTTGAGGGACAAAAAAATCAGGAAACTAGAAATTGACTTTCAAGTTATTGTGCTACATGATTGGCACAAATTTGTGGCCTATATTACAATAAGCGTTTCAATGCATAGTTGGCAGCTCATTCATAATTCTCCTCATTCATATCATATATTCGCTACTCCATTCAATTAGCCTTGTCAATGGACCGGGCTTTTGGCCCAGTCAAAAAAATGTACCGCGGGTCGGAATGACCGGCCCATGGCTCGGCCTCAGCCTCGGCGGGCCAAAACAGCCCGTGGCCAGAGGGCGGGTTGAGCTAACTAGCTCGTGGACAGGCCTGGCCAGCCCGTCTGGGCCACGAGCAGCCCATTGGGCATTAGTCGGTCCAGCTATTTAATATATTTTTTACTTTTAATATATTTATTTTAAGACAATTTCAAAAAGTTGTAGCTGTATTTTTTAAAATTAATAAATTATAAATTATAGGATAATCATTTATAGTAAAATGTAAGATGAAAATACCTATAAATTATACAAAAAATATAAATTATATTTATTAAAAATATATAGCAATGATAATGTTGTCATAATTATTTCCTACAAACAAGTCAATTTAATTTTAAATTTGTAATTTTATTATAACAATTAATTATATGTAAATGTAAAAAAGTTATTATCTAAGTAAAATGAATTTATTTCAAATATTATCTTTATGTGTTTAATAAATTATTATATTTCTTTTCAATATGATTTTAAAAAATACTTTTATTAAATATTATTGTCTTTTCATATTATATCTATGATTAAATAATCATTGTAAAACTTTATATTTTTATTACACATATTAAAAGAAATTAATTATTTAATATGATAATTAATCTTAACACATTTCAACTTTTTATTTTATTTTTCATATTTAAACAATATATACATTATGCATATATGTATTTATATTAATCTTAAAATGAATTAATCACTTTGTTAATGCTAATATATCAATTCCTAAAGAATATATAAGTAATTGAGTTATAAAAACAAATAAATACAATATATTATATTAAAGATAGCTATTTTTTATTAAAACTAGAATACATTTTATAAATAATTTTGATATGTTTTTATAAATTGTTTATTTTATTACTTTTGAAAATAGTTCTTTTTCTTTTTTTAAATCATTATATTCTAATTAATCTAAATGTATATTCATAATTTTTTTCTCCTATCTAAATTCTAATATTAGAAGATTCATTCCTAAGTCACTCTAATTAAAAGTTTGTTAAGAGTAATTTCTTACTCGAAACTTTGATATAAGTTTTACTTTAAATCCTTCTTGTCCTTAGAGTGTTTTATGCATATCATATTTCATAAAATTTATAAAATTTTCACCTTTTTTCTTTTTAATATATATATATTATGTCATAACTTTAAATTATAACAATATACAATTATGATATAATAAAGTTATTAATTTATCGAATATTAAATTATTTATATCTTTTTATTGATGAAGTAATTAATCTCACAAATTAAAGTACAGAAATATTTAAACTGATGTGTGGGTGATTATTAGAGAATAAGTCACTAAATTGACCTGACTATGAGAATTCCGAAGGAATATTACTTATGTGTCTAGGATTTTCTCATAATGATGGTTGTATAATTGATCCTTATACTTGAGATTACCAAGGTGTGGGAATCATTGTGTTTTGATGCTACTTATGAATCGTCCTAGGATAATTTAGTCGATAGTAATTAGATGTAGTATGAATCATATGGAGATAGTTGAGCAAGTCAATAAAGGATTCGCCACTCTAAAATAATTAGAGAGAATATAGTTCCACTGTTTTTGATTAGTAGTGATTTATGGAATTCTCTAGAGTGAATTGACATTTGAAAAGGTGTTTTCAAATTTCAATTATAAATCATTTACTAATTAGAACGAATGAACATGATTGGACTAAAAGAGTAGACACTATATTCATACTCTGTCCAAATGAAAAGTTGGATGATGAAAGAATTCAATTATACATTATAACCATGCATGGACAGATTAAGTTAAACCACTTTGACATTCCTAATATTTGGGTAGTCATAACATATTGCTAGACGTCAATCTTGACCTATGATTATAAATTATTTAATTGGAGAATTAAAGATAAATTAAAAGGAGTTTTAATTTTTCTAATTCTAATTTTGAATTAAAATTATAATTTATAATCATTGCTAATATATTAGGAACCTAATAGGTCACACATTAAATAGCAACTTGTGAAGGAAAAATCAATTTAATTCAGTTGGACTTAATTATAAAGTTTGAGAAACTTTAGGGATCAAATATAGAATATTTAATTTTATTAAAATTAAGTTAATTAGAATTAAAGTCAAGGAATTTAATTTTAATAAAATTACAAAACACCCAAATGATTTTTCTATTAACAGAAAGAAAAGATAAAGGAGGTAGCACTCTTACATTCTTTCTCTCAAAGGTGTTGAGAAGCTGCTCCGTGGATATCGTTAGAGGTTGGATAATTGAACAGCTCGTGGTTGATTTATCAAACAACTTTCAAAGAATTTCAATAGGAATAGCGAATCAAGTACGATTTTTTATTATCCATATTGGTGTTTTTATTCAAGTTACTCAATTATTAGGATCTTCTCGGAATCTGTAAAAAATTTTGTTTTCCGCTATGTCCGTGATTTGATCACGGTTCGATTTTAACATATAAAATATTAGATGTAACACCTACATACACCCTGGGAGGATAAGCAGATGCTACACAAAATAGAACCAAAGTAATCCAATACATATTAGAGCGTTTCTAGAAACTCAAAGAGCATACATTTCATTCATCATTGGTTGGGTCATATTTAGAACATATATACACATGATACTTATTACATACAAGCCTTAAATCCAAATCCAAATTGTATTAAGGTTTTTACAAACCATTAAACAAAATAAAAAATACAGCATATCTCATTACATTAAAGAACAACTCAAAACAAATTGAACATTTCTAGAACAAAATACAATCTTCTCAGCCACTGCAGTTGTCTTTGTCCTAGTCTCAAGTCTTCTTATCAGAACCTACACAGGGGTAAAACCACTGTGCTAAGCATATAGCTTAGTAAGGAATAACTAATCAACATATAAACTGGCGACTGTCTCTAACATTCGTCTAGCATATTCATGTACTGGATCTTAAAAAATCTTAGAAAACTTTAATTGTTCAAATTATTGAACATTCCAATATCATTTGCATCAGAACATAATAGCCCATATCATAATAGAATATCGGAATCACAAAACAAAACTTTAAAGTATCTGGACAAATTTTACTTATATCAAAATAACATTTAGTAGTATCATAATTGAACATAGCTTATATCAGAATTGAACATTTATCAGAATGCAAAACCAGTTAGCTTGCTAATCCTTTTTACAGAAGTGAGTAACGGGACCAGAACAGGAGATACTTATTGGTATCATAGAACAGGAGAGACTTAGGTCTCGACACCGAAGTGTCCTTATTAGGACACACTAAAGTGTCAATATCAGGAGAGACTTATGTCTTAGACATCGAAGTGTCATTATCAGGAGACACCGAAGTGTCGAAACCTTCAATGTGTCCAGGAGAAGCTGCAGACCCTTCTAAGCATGTCTTTTTATCCACGACTAGGACTTGGCAGTTTTAAAACAAATCATTTCAGATTTCAGAATCACATGCAAAGGATATAATGCATATCATATGGCTTATTCCATTTCGCTCATATAGGATATAATCATTCACATTTAATCAAAGCCTTGTGAACATATACATTTGTAATAATGCACCAATGAATACATTAAGTAATTACACATTACATGTAGTCACACTAGTTCCCAATTCATAAACATTTACAGTTAACACATTACTCTTATTATTGAAATCCAATTAACATTTATAAGTAGACTTCATTCCTTTAATACCTTATAAGTTCCAAAATTAGATACTTTCTATCTAATAACACCTTTCTTAAGTTATTACTTTAATTACAAATCCAAATCTCATTCATCCTTTAATAAACCTATTCCACGTCAAACTAGGTTCATTTTACACCTTAATAATATCTAATTACACCACATTAAAGAGACTTGTCTTCATGTGATTCAACAATTGCACAATTCATCATTTACCATGTAAAAACCTGCCCACTATCCTTTTCTTGCACTTTTTTCCAGATTTTCTTAGGACAAGTTTCGGGTCATATTTGTATGGCCATTTTGATATAGAAACTGAGGTTTTTGGGAAATATGTTTTACTAAACAAATGTTCCTCTATTCTTAAGTTTCTAATGAACTAAAGTTCATACAATTTGGTTCATTATTTCTAGAGTTATCCCTAAAATACTACAGACTGTTCTCAAACAGTGACCGAATCCATAACTCAATTTCAAGCCAAATTTTAAAACCCTTAGAGATAGAACTAAAATTCTATTCCTTCAAAACAAATTGTAGACATATGTATGTGGTTTAATCTACAATTAAAATCACCCCATTTGGATATCTACAGGTCAAGCTATAGAAAAAATACCAATGTCTGTTCAATGAAACCACTACAATTGTCATACACCTTCAACACCCCTTCACCATAGTTCATCAATTCCACTTCAGTTCCACCTTATTCATGCCTCAATTCCACATAAATTTCATGTCCATAACCAATTAAAAAATCATTCATTAACTAACTTACAATCAATCTCTTCCACACATCAAAACAAAACCATAAATTATCCCACAAATATCATTTTTCCAGTATTCATTTCTCATCATCTTAACACATATTCCACATTAATTCAATTATCATACAACTTACATTAATATAAGCTATCAACATCAACATCATAAGACATACTTCATGCCAATTCAATTATAATCAAACCTGTATTAATACATGCTGTCGATGTAACATACCACACCCATAGAGCATATACTCAACATATCGAAGGATATTCGGGAACATACTCTACGAAAATGACACATTAAGACTGTTAATTCAATTCATTTTTAATTCATCGCACATAACATAAAACATTTCAATAATCATATTGTTCCATTTTTATTCACAAACGTATACAGTCTCAAATGTCATTACATTTCTAAAATTCACATGTAAAATATATAACAGTTGAAAGACACAATTCTTGATACAACATAATTAAGACATTTATAGGTATAACTAATGCCGAACTGACCCATATCACCATCAAAGTGATAAGCATTTCTTAATATCAACACAACATAGCTCAACATTCATTTGCAATCAATATCATGAACACATTTAAAGATACAAATGTAAAAGCAAATGAGACTCATTCCATTTTAAATTTGTTGTGACCGAGTGCCTATTTCACTGTCCCATTTCTGTTGTAGATACCGGGCTTTTTTTAGGACTATCCCGTATCTATTGTGGATATCGATTTCATAAATCGTTGAGTCTGAGGCTCTGATGTGCGTAACTGAGCTTAAAGCTCTTTTCATGTTGGCTGCTCTGGTCATAATTCCTTTATGTGAACATGCATCATATAATGGAGTAACATAGCTCACATGATATATCATTAATCACTTTCAGTCAATCAGCACCTTCAATTTTCACAGTTCATCAGATCTAAGTCCGGCATTCAACAAATAGTGTCAAATAACACTTATTCAGTTAAATTCACATACAATGAGTACTTCCAATACAGTCCCGAATAATGATCTCCTCGGAAAATTAATGTTTGAAATTATCACAATCAAACTAGTAACAATTAATTATGTCAAAATTAAACAAGAGCAATTGAAGCATAGTGAGGAACATCTAAGACAATTCATTACATATATAATTCAAACAGAAAATATATATAATTGAGTTGACACATCTAGGTTAACTCACAGTTTACTCCAGATAGCTTATTGCCTAGACGTCTCGAAAACATCTGGATGTGCTCGATCTATTTGCTCGATCTATTTGCTCTCCTATAACAAGCAATCACATATTTACATATTACTTCCTTGCACCCATCACAAAAGTACTCACTTATGCACATATGTATGTATTATGTATTATGTATGATGTACGTTCAATGATAATTCCGGATATATTTCCCAAATTCACATGTCAAGATCATTCACGTTTCATAACTCAAATATGTGTAAATTGAACTCAAGTTTACAACTCAATTTAATAAGATTATTCTAAGTTCATCATTCTATCATTCACTAAAGTTATTCAAGCATTAAAGATCACCAACATCTATTTTATCAATCATCTTTACTTAATACACAACATTCATCTTCTTGAATCAC
>JAOTAY010000009.1:17301739-17324934 GCA_025629805.1 Erythroxylum baracoense | reverse complement strand
ATTAGCTTGCTTTTCTTTGTTTTTCTCTTTTCTCGCTTGGGTGGGGGGGGGGAGGGTAGATTGATGTAATTCCCTTATATAATGAATATTATTAATTGATTGAATTTCTGCTAACAATTTTTTAATTTGATCTATCTGTTGATTATATGATTCATAAAGTTGCTTTGTATTTCTAATTAATTGTTTAATCATTCGTTTATTTTCAAAATACATAATACATTAATGAAATATATAATTATGAAATTAACAGAGACATTTAATCAAGATAAAAAGCTCTTGTTTGCTTTAATACTACTTTATATTCTTTGACTAGTTCAATAAGTCGGGCTATATCTTGCATGATGTTATAACTTTGGGTATTAGTATCTTGAGTCTCATGTGCTTTCTTATTTCGTGCATGATATCTGAGCTTAAGTTCATCCAACCAGGCTTCTCAGGTATAAGTGGTTTGAATTAATTTGTTCAATAATCGTTTTCTTTTAAAATAAGAAGTATCGTTCATACTATCTGAATACAAAGCATCAATGTCTAAAAAATATAAATAAAATTAGATTGATATTGATGATGAAACAAAGACTTAATTTATACATACCTTCTTCTATGGCTCACTTTAAACGTCAACCCAGGCCGAGACTGGAAGAGAGAAGTGGTAAGATGAAAAGAGTTTTATTTCATACTGAGCCTCAAGATATTATTACATATTTATAGCATGGAAAAGAGGAAAAGGCCAAAAGAACAAACGACCAAAGGACATGACTTAAAGAAAAGAAAAGACTAAAGCTAAATTATTAATCTGACTAAAAGAAAAGAAAAAGCAAGATTCGTCTTAAAAGATGATAATTTACACTATTTACATTGGTGTGTTTTGCCGACACTGTCTAGATTTGTTGTGTTCTGCCAACACTATTTACATTTTACTGTTTACATTTTTAGCTCTCTTCAATAATTTCATCGTCTGATCCAGCTTCATCATCTTTACCTTCCGTATTTATTGAATTTTGACAATAAGAGCATCGATGTTCTTGATAATCTCGAAGTTGTTTGCAGATAGCTTGCTTCCAAGGAGTCGATAATGCTTAAAAAGGTCCATCCATATGTCCAAATGGTTGGGAAATTTTTTGGATAATCTGAATAGCATCAGCAATGATAGGATTTTTATATGCTAACACCGTGATCATATTTGGTCCTTTGTAATTAATCTTGATCATAGATTCATGTGTGATACGATTGCATTGATTGAATACGCCTTCCAGACAATATAGATTGAACTGATTAATGGTATCCCAATGAAAATCATACTGAGTAGGTGTATCGATTGGAGGATAGATTCCATTGCTGATTCCAATTTGTAAATATGCAATTCTGGATAACTTTATTTTGGCATCTTTAATAGAATTTGTGTCTTCTGTTTCCTTGAAAATTGGATAGCTGCTATATACTTTGATTAAAATTTCTCTTTCTTTAGTGAATCGATCCTTGTAAGTCCAAACTGAATCATTTAAAAAAATAAATCGCAAACAGAATCATCAGAATCATATATTATTGGAACATTTTCATTTCTTCTGTCCAATGATTGAGGGCTTGAAAGCATTCAATAAACATTTCTGATGTAAGCCTACGAGCTTCTTGTTGAATGGTTTTGGCAGGGAGAAGATTAATTCTATCAAGATCAATTGGCTTACCTAAGTTCCTCATATGTGGAGGAATAGATGAACTGGTTTGAAGAACGTGACCGTATTGAGGTCTAAGTGGTGGATTTCTAAATTCACTCAATGATTTTTCGACTTCATTTCTAGTAGAAAAACTTTTATGTACTATCCCTTTCTTATCTGTAATATGCATGATTGCTTTATGCCATTCGTCATAAATGCCAGATATAGGTCCATTATAAATGACATAGAACTTTGCTCCTGATTCATCTTGTTTCTTTTGAGTTGTAATGGTGGTTGGGGTAAATTGTTGTAGAGTAACTAGAGGAATGGATACTGGATGTGGTTTTTTAGGGTCGGTATTTCACTAGCAATTGCATGAAAAGTATGTACATCGGTTTGAGCATTTTGATATTGAGAAGTATTTTTTAATGAGGATTTATTATCTATTAAGAAGTTTTGTACAATTCTAGAAGTTTTGTAAGTAATAAAATGCCATAAATGATCCTTGTTTGTTGTTTCTCCAAATGGTTTATCAATCTGTAATAATAGTTTAATCTTATTTGACCATTCTAAAATTAACTGTTCTGGATTTATTACACAGTCAATATTAAGTATACCATCTGGTCCTAATGATATATGTTTTGGAATATATTTGGTTGGGTATTTACGAACTTTTCATCCTTTTTTATAGTAACCTTGTTTATTAAGAAATTCTATTGTAGTGTCAAGAGTCCAATTATACGTAGATTGTTGATCTTTTTTTCCTTTTTCCTCCTCGTTGTTCGAAATTTTCTTTATCTTTTGTGCCACTAGTACTAAGTTTATTTTCTGCTTCAGCAAAAACATCTAAAAGGCTAGAAAAAATTCAGCAACGAATAAATCAACTAACTGATTATATTCAAAAAAACATTATGAGTTTATCCCAGCAGTTGAATCAATTAATAAATAAACACAAATTATTTGAAGATCGAATAACAAAATTATTGTTACAACAAGAGAAAATTAATACATCAATACATCAAAAAAGAGGGCTTGAAGGCATTTCTTCTAAATCATCAGAATCATATATTATTGGAACATTTATTTTTCTTCTGTCCAATGATTGAGGGCTTGAAAGCATTCAATAAACATTTCTGATGTAAGTCTATGAGCTTCTTGTTGAATGGTTTTGGCAGGGAGAAGATTAATTCTATAAAGATCAATTGGCTTGCCTAAGTTCTTCATATATGGAGGAATAGATTAACTAGTTTGAAGAACGTGACTGTATTGAGGTCTAAGTAGTGGATTTCTAAATTCACTCAATGATTTTTTGGCTTCATTTCTAGTAGAAAAACTTTTATGTACTATCCCTTTCTTGCCTATAATATGCATGGTTGCTTTATGTCATTCGTCATAATGCCAGACATAGGTCCGTTATAAATGACATAGACCTTTGATTCTGATTCATCCTGTTTCTTTTGAGCTGTAATGGTGGTTAGGGTAAATTGTTATGGAGTAACTAGAGGAATGGATACTGGATGTGGTTTTTTAGGGTCGGTTGTTGTAAAGGAGCTAGGTGTATTTGGTTGAATTTGTTTTTTGAGGAAATCAATGGTGGTTTTTAGTTGATTGATTTCTTGGGTAGTTTTTTGTAACTATTCTTGTAAGTCTAAGGCTACTTTTGAGATGGTTTTTAATGCTTCTTCCATAAGTCTAAGTTTGGTTTTACATAAAAGGCGTTTTACATAAACAAGAAGTTTCAGAAGTATGGAAGAAGCATTAAAAACTAAAGAAAAAGCAGCCTTAGAATTACAAGAACAGTTACAAAAAACTACCCAAGAAATCAATCAACTAAAAACCACCATTGATTTCCTCAGAAAACAAATTCAACCAAATACACCTAGCTCCTCTACAACAACCGACCCTAAAAAACCACATCCAGTATCCATTCCTCTAGTTACTCCACAACAATTTACCCCAACCAGCATTACAACTCAAAAGAAACAGGATGAATCAGAATCAAAGGTCTATGTCATTTATAACGAACCTATGTCTGGCATTTATGACGAATGACATAAAGCAGCCATGCATATTACAGGCAAGAAAGGGATAGTACATAAAAGTTTTTCTACTAGAAATGAAGCCGAAAAATCATTGAGTGAATTTAGAAATCCACGATTTAGACCTCAATACAACACGTTCTTCAAACCAGTTCATCTATTCCTCCACATATGAAGATCTTAGGCAAGCCAATTGATCTTCATAGAATTAATCTTCTCCCTGCCAAAACCATTCAACAAGAAGCTTGTAGACTTACATCAGAAATGTTTATTGAATGCTTTCAAGCCCTCAATCATTGGATAGAAGAAATGAAAATGTTCCCATATTACCCCCAAAACTGAGGACGATTTGGACCTAAAGCTATTATTTTCCCTGGATCAGATCCACTATCCACTTATTTATTCTTCCAAAGTGGATTAATCGATACAATCTATCTCACTGATCTATCCATTCTATCAGATTTTCCTATTGGATTTATCCAGGCAGTTCGGACTTACAAGGATCGATTCACTAGAGAAAGAGAAATTTTTATCAAAGTATATAGCAGCTATCCAATTTTCAAGGAAACAGAAGACGCAGATTCTATTAAAGATGCTGAAATAAAGTTATCCAGAATTGCATATTTACAAATTGGAATCAAAATGGAATCTATCCTCCAATCGATACACCTACTTAGTATGATAGATAGGAATTTTTAAGGACTTTATATAAGGAGTTTGAAGAGTAATATAATTTAAATATTGGAAAAATGGATTATATAATTTGAGAAAATTAAATTTGCTTTGCAAGTATATAAATGGGACGTTTACTCCCGTTGAATTAAAGTATCCAATACATGAAAAGGAAACACTCGCCTATCTCAAAACTCTGAGAAAATGGCGTATTTTTTCTAATTTCTTCCAAGTATTTAATAAGTGTTTGGAAGCTATACATATTGTTGCTCCTGTATCTATATAAGCATTTGCTTTTTTATTCTGTACCACTATTTGAATGAATGTTTCATTGGGATTCAATTGATGATTATGATGATTTAGTTTGCCATTCATAATAATATTATTATAGAAAAATACACTTTTGCAGTACCTTTAATCTATCAACAAGAATCTGGATTACCCTTTATTGTTGGAAATATATTTCTCAAATTATATAATCCATTTTGCCAATATTTACATTATATTACTCTTAAAACTCCTTATATAAAGTCCTTAAATCAGAAGTCTATTATTTTAAAAATTCCTATCTATCACACTTCCTATTTACAAAAATTATACATGCTTACCACTAAACTCAATTCTCTTCAATTTTATTTGCTCAACAATACAAATTTACAACAAGAAATTGAAACTTTATTAGATCAAGTATGTAGCGAAAATCCTCTGGACCCCAACAAAAATAAAAATCAACTTCATATAGAAATTCGGTTAAAAGATCCTACTCAAGAAATTAATATTAAAAATAATATTCCTTATACTCAACAAGATGTACAAGAATTTATTAGTGAATGCTCTGATTTACTAAAAAAAAAATTAATCTCTCCTAGTTATAGTAAACATTCAGCACCAGCTTTTTTATGTTAATAATTCAGCAAAACAAAAAAGAGGGAAAAGACGAATGGTTATTAACTACAAGAAATTAAATGAAGCCACCATAGGTGATACTTATAAATTACCACGAAAGGATTATGTCATCAACAAATTAAAAGGACATACTAGGTTTACTACTTTAGATGCAAAATCTGGATATTGGCAACTTAGATTACGTGACAACACTAAAGAATTAACAGCATTCTCTTGTCCTCCTCATAAACATTATCAATGGAATGTATTACCCTTTGGGTTAAAACAAGCACCTAGTATTTATCAACGATTTATGATAATAATTTAGAAGGATTAGAACAATTTACATTTGTTTATATTAATGATATTATTATTTATTCCAATCAAGACAAATTTGATCATTTAAAGAAAGTAAAAATTGTTTCACAATGATGTCAAGAAAAAGGATTAATTTTAAGTAGAAAAAAGGTCAAATTAGCTCAACAAAATATTGAATATTTAGGAATTGAATTTAACGATGGATATTTAAAGTTACAACCCAATATATTACATAAACTTCATCAATTTCAGATCAACTAAAGAATAAAACTCAATTCCAACAGTTCCTTGGACTTCTCAATTATATATCTGATCAAGGTTTTCTAAAATATTTAGCCAAAGAAAGACAAACATTACAAATAAAATGTAGTACGAAACATCAATGGAATTGGACCGAAAAGGATACTATTGCTGTTCAAAGATTGAAGCATTTATGTAAAGATTTACCACTTTTATATAATTATCTTCCAAAGGATTCGTTATTGGTGGAAACCGATACAAGTATAGATACATGGGCTGGTTGCCTTTTGGCTAAACCACCCAACACAAAAAAGTATTTATTTTGCAAGTATATAAATGGGACGTTTACTCCCGCTGAATTAAAGTATCCAATACATGAAAAGGAAACACTCGCCTGTCTCAAAACTTCGAGAAAATGGCGTATAGATTTATAACCAGTTGCATTTACTGTTCAGACAGATTCTAAATATTTATGTGGATTCAATAGATACATGATTCGAACTAATTATAATCAAGGACGAGTAGTCCGATGGCAATTGGAATTAAACCAGTATCAATATACTATTAAGTACATAAATTCTTCTAACAATTTTCTTGCAGATATTTTGACACACGAATGGCAACTTTGAGTAGTATGGATGAAGCATTAAAAACTAAACAAAAAGCAGCCTTAGACTTACAAGAATAGTTACAAAAAACTACCCAAGAAATTAATAAACTAAAAACCACCACTGATTTCCTCAGAAAACAAATTCAACCAAATACACCTAGCTCCTCTACAACAACCGACCCTGAAAAACCACATCCGATATCCGTTCCTCTAGTTACTCCACAACAATTTACCCCAATCACCATTACAGTTAAAAAAAAAGGATGAATCAGAATCAAAGGTCTATGTCATTTATAACGGACCTATGTCTGGCATTTATGACGAATGGCATAAAGCAACCATGCATATTACAGGCAAGAAAGGGATAGTACATAAAAGTTTTTCTACTAGAAATGAAGCTGAAAAATCATTGGGTGAATTTAGAAATCCACCACTTAGACCTCAATACAGTCACGTTCTTCAAACCAGTTCATCTATTCCTCCACATATGAAGAACTTAGGCAAGCCAATTGATCTTGATAGAATTAATCTTCTCCCTGCCAAAACCATTCAACAAGAAGTCATAGACTTACCTCAGAAATTTTTATTGAATGCTTTCAAGCCCTCAATCATTGGATAGAAGAAACGAAAATGTTCAAATGTTACCCCAAAACTGAGGACGATTTGTACCTAAAGGTATTATTTTCCCTGTAGCAGATCCACTATCCACTTATTTATTCTTCCAAAGTGGATTAATTGATACAATCTATCTCACTAATCTATCCATTCTATCATATTTTCCTATTAGATTTATCCAAGTAGTTCGGACTTACAAGGATTGATTTGCTAAAGAAAGAGAAATTTTTATCAAAGTATATAGCAGCTATCTAATTTTCAAGGAAACAGTCTCTGTATCTCTATTGGAGATGCGGGCATGACTGCGTACATCTTACCCTCCCCATACCCTGCTTAGGTGGGAATTTGGGTATGTTTGGTTTGGTTTGGTTTGGTTTAATTTTCAAGGAAACAGAAGACACATATTCTATTAAAGATGCCGAAATAAAGTTATCCAAAATTGCATATTTACAAATTGGAATCAGCAATGGAATCTATCCTCCAATCGATACACCTACTCAGTATGATTTCCATTGGGATACCATTAATCAGTTCAATCAAGATTAATTACAAAGGACCAAATATGATTATGGTGTCAACTTATAAAAATCCTATCACTGCTGATGCTGTTCAGATTATCCAACAATTTTCCCAACCATTTGGACATATAGATGGACCTTTTTAAGCATTATCCACTCCTTAGAAGGAAGCTATCTGCAAACAACTTCGAGATTATTAAGAACATCGATGCTCTTATTGTCAAAATTCAACAAATATAGAAGGTAAAGATGATGAAGCTGGATCAGACGATGTAATTATTGAAGAAAGCTAAAAATGTAAACAGTGTCGGCAGAACACGACAAATGTAGACATTGTCGGTAGAACACACCAATGTAAGTAGTGTAAATTATCATCTTTTAAGACGAATCTTGCTTTTTCTTTTCTTTTAGTCAGATCAATAATTTAGCTTTACTCTTTTCTTTTCTTTAAGTCATGTCCTTTGGCTGTTTGTTCTTTTGGCCGTTTCCTCTTTTCTATGCTATAAATATGTAATTCGAGCTTGATTCTCAATATGAAATAAAACTCTTTTCATCTTACCACTTCTCTCTTTGCGTCTCAGCTTAGGTTGGCATTCAAAGCGAGCCATAAAAGAAGGTATGTATAAATTGAGTCTTTGTTTCATCATCAATATCAATCTAATTTTATTTATATTTTTTAGACATTGATTATTTATATTCAGATAGTATGAACGATACTTCTTGTTTTGAAAGAAAACGATTATTGAAAAAGTTAATTCAAACCACTTATTCCCGAGAAGCCTGGCTGGATGAACTTAAGCTCAGATATCATGCACGAAATAAGAAAGCACATGAGACTCAAGATACTAATCCCCAGAGTTATAACATCATGGAAGATACAGCCCGACTTATTTAACTAGTCGAAGAATATAAAGCAATAATAAAGCAAACAAGAGCTTTTTATCTTGAACAAATGTCTCTGTTAATTTCATAATTGTATATTTCATTAATGTATTATGTATTTTGAAAATAAACGAATGCTTAAACAATTAATTAGAAATACAGAGCAACTTTATGAATCATATAATCAACAGATGGATCAAATTAAAAAATTGTTAGCAGAAATTCAATCAATTAATAATATTCATTATATAAGGGAATTACATCAATTTATAGCATTACTTAAGGCAGTTAAACAATCCCTAAAGAAAGATCTTCATCATTATAAAGAAGTTATAGCATTTTTGATTGAGTAAAATATGCATCCATTTTTATTATTCTTTATATTTTTCTGCTCTCTTTTATTTATTCAAATTGTATTTAAATTCATTGAAATATGTTCTTTTGTATTAGATCCTGTTTTATTTAATTTATTCTTCCAAGCTATTTATCAATATGGATTTAGCTATAATAGCATTGAGAAATATGCATTTAGAAATATATCATCATATATGCAAAGATATGAAAAAAATATCCTCATAAACTCTCCCCCTTTGTCCTTATAAAAAATAATAAAGTATGGGGAGGAAGTGAAATAAAACAGAATGATGAAAAAGTTAAAAAATCAATTGACACAGTTAGTGAAGATTTTTCCTAAGGAAAATTTGCAAATCCAGGACTTGGTTTTGGAGGCTATCAATTGTTTGTGCATTTGATCCTAATTAGAGCAAATGTCCCTCAGCTGTTGTAAGATCAAGTCATTCGTGCTTCGAAGTGGAATAGGGGCTAACTTTTGTAGGGTTGGACTTAAGATGCCTGAAGCTCTTTTTGACTTCTTTTCAACCCACACATTTTCAGTCATCTTGTAACCAAATTAGTAGGGGATGGAAGAATGAAACTTTGCTAGCTCATACCAATTTATGTTATCAAATGAAACTCCAAAATATACAAAAATCTTAGTCGAAAGCATTCCATAAGGTAGACCACTAGTTATGTTCTTGCAACTTCCCTTGTCTACCGTGAACTTCAGGATTGTTGTTGGGAGATTCATCTTATTGTCCCTTAACAAATTGTAAACTACATACGTTTCTAGGAGACTATACCTCTCTACTTAACTACTACTTGGAAAAATGGAGGTTGTCAAAATGAATGCTAGGCTTTTTGGTAAAACGTCCAAGTGTCTGCACCAGGTCTCCCTTCGTGGGCATTTTTAGTATTCATACAAATGAAGTTTACTACTTCTTCTAGATTAATTTCAGTAATGTCCCACTTATGACAAGGAAGGTCTATCCTACCTTCAGGAATTATACTCAAAATGTTTCTTAAGATTTTCTTTGTAACCAGAATCTTACAATCGCGTACCTAAGAAATGACTGTCAGTTTCCCATCAATTTCTTCCTTTCTCATATGTTTGTAAAAACATTTGACCACTTCATCACACACAGATTTGTCCAAGTTTAAGAAATTCTCCCAATCGATAGCAAGAAAAAATATCATTGAATAAATGGGGAGGCAAGATGCGTACAGCTTCCACTTTTCTCTTATTGTAGCATATCTTATATCTTGTTTTAGCCTCTATTGGCTGGAATAACTTCATTTGCTCTAAAGCCTCTCCCTTATGAAGAATTGTTAGTTTCTTTGATTTTCTTCTTTGACCTTAGGGATTTTGATTTCTTTGAATAAAGCCTTTTTGAAGAATAGCTTATTCTTTATAATCATATCCTCAAAATTTTCTTTGGCCAAAGGCTCTTTGCCTTTTCTTATTTCTTCCCTTTTTCTTTTTTGATTCTTCTTTATCTTTTTCTTCTGCCTCAACAATTTCTTTTTGTGAAGCTTATTCTGTAACAATTCCTCTGGCTTGTGGTATTCTTTCCAATCGAGAGGGTTCTTCATTTGAACCATCGTCATTTATTGCCCAGTGCACTTTAGGCACTTTCTTCTTTTTGGGACTAGGTTTAGGATTTGCAGAATTTTTTGCAGTGGGAATGGGAAGGTAGAGAATAGGTAAATGGAATATCACATTTTTCAGTAACTCCCCCTTACTGAAAGTCTCTTCTTCTTCTTCATCACTTTCTTCTTTCTTTTCTTCTCCCTTTTCTTTTCCTTCTTCTTCTTCTTCTTCTTCTTCTTCGTCAAAAGCATATTGTTTTTCGATTATTTCTTCTTTGTCATCTGAAGAGGAATCAGGATAATTTAGAGACAACATAGTAATAATCTTCCTTTTCCTATCTTCTGGTGTCCCCTAAGTGGGTGTTTAAAGGTTTGGAAATTTGAAGAGATAGAGACAGGCGTCAGTAGTGTCCAGAGGACCTACTATGGGTGATAAAGACGAGTAATCAGAAGCAAAGGTTTGTTCATGATGAGGTGTTTCATTATAGCTAGAAATTGAAGCCAAAAATTTCTTCTGTCATTTTGATTTTTTCTTGCCATTGTAAGTGAGCTCAAAGAAGTTTGAGAGATAAAACAAGAGGTAATAAGAATGCAAAGAGTTAGAGTGTAGAGAGAATGAGAATGACTGAGATGGGAAAACGAGGGAAATTTGCTTAGGATATACTAAATAAGAGGATGAGTAGACGTATAGGCTAAAAGAGGAAGCGTAATTGGTTTCGTATCTTCTGACTAATGTGTACTTAGATTTGTTAGACTACGGGCGTGCTTTTTAAATGGCTTAAATGTCGTCATCAATAACTCCCTAATTTTAGGACACGTGTAATCTTGACTATTAAACCGAGAGGAGCTTTCCAAAATGAAGGGGCTTTCTAAACGAAATGCAAAGACAAGTAGTATAGAATATTCATGTAGAATTAATACTAGAGAGGTTGTGCATACCAAGCTCTTTTCTTAACACGCAAAATCTATCATCAGAGAGTGGCTTGGTAAAAATGTCGGCTACTTGATCCTCAATATTAACATACAAAAGATCAATGGTTCCTTCTAAAACATGATCTTTAAGAAAATGATGTTTGATTTCTATATGCTTAATCCTAGAATGATGCATAGGATTTTTAGAAAGATTTATAGCACTAGTATTATCAAATAATATAGGAATATGAGAAAAGTTTAGAGAAAAATCCTATAGTTGATGCTTCATCTATAATATTTGAGCACAACAGCTAATAGCCACTATGTATTACGCTTCAGTCGTCAAAAGCATTGTGCAATTTTACTTCTTGCAGGACCATGATATTAAACATCCTCTAAAAAATTGATAGCGACCACTTGTGCTTTTTCGATCAACTTTATCACCTGCATAATTTGCATCACAATGGCCTCCTATGTCAAATGAATCAGTTTTTGGATTCCATAGTCCAAAATCTATAGTTCTATGGAGAGATCAAAAGATTCTTTTGACTACTTGAAGATGACATTCTTTTGGATTTGATTGAAAGAATGTGCAAAGACAATCACTAAGCATAATGTCTGGTCTTGAGCTTGTTAGATATAATAGTGATCCAATCATTCCTCTATACTTTATCTCATCCGTAGCTTTGCCTTTTTCATCTTTATCAAGTTTAGTTCTAGTGTACATGGGAGTACCCATCGGTTTAACATTTTCAAAATGATATTTCTTAATAAGTTCCTTTGTGTATTTGTATTCGTAAATGAAGATTCCTTTTTCTTTTTGTTTGATCTGTAATTCGAGTGATAATTCTCCCATTATGCTCATTTCAAACTTCCCCTGCATTAATGATGAGAATTCTTCACAGAAGGATGGATTAGTAGTACTAAATATTATGTCATCGACATATATTTGTACTATGAGTAAATCATTTTCCTTTCTCTTAATAAATAAGGTTTTATCGACATTTCCTCTTTTAAAGTTATTTTCAAGTAGAAAATAACTTAACCTCTTATACCATGCTCGAAAGGCCTACTTTAAACCATACAGAGCTTTGGATAACTTCATCATATAATCCGGATGGTTTTCATCTTTAAAACCTGGGGGTTTCTTAACAAAACTTCTTCGTTAATGTAATCATTTAATAATGCACTTTTAACATCCATTTGGAACAACTTGAAGTTTTTATAGCATGCAAAGGAAAGTAAAATTCTAATAGATTCCAATCTAATAACATATGCGTAAGTTTCATCAAAATCAATACCTTCCTATTGATTGTAACCTTGAGCTACAAGTCTAGCTTTATTTCTTACCACTTTATCATTTTTGTCAATTTTGTTTTGAAATACCCACTATGTTCCAATGATTGACTTGTTTTGAGGACGGGGTACTAGATTCCAGACTTTGTTTTTGTCAAATTGATTCAACTCGTCTTTTACAGTTGAAACCCAATTTTTATTAGTAAAGGCCTCTTCAACGGTCTTTGGTTCTATTTGTGAGATGAGAACTACAAAGTTGTTCTTGAACGATGATATTATTTTTAGACTTTCAGAGCAATTTCCCACAATATATTTATGTGTATCAAAACCTCTCCATTATCTAGGTGATTTTCGTTGCATAGGCTCCTGCAAGGAGGTGCTTGAGGAACGAGCCTACTCTGTCCTAGCTTTAGAAGGACGTTCTAGATCTTATGGCTCGAAAGCTGCTATAGGTATTGTTTGAGTCTCCAATATATCTTAGGAATCAAAGGATGCTCTTCATCATCTTAATCAGCTACTGATTTCGATGATAGTGCTTCATCAAATACTATATGTATTGATTCTTCTATCTTCCTTGTTCTTTTATTGTAAACTCTGAATCGTTTACTCGTACTACTGTAGCCTAGAAAAATAGCTTTGCTTAAAATCACATCAAACTTTCCAAGGATGTCTTTTCCATTATTTAGAATAAAACACTTACAGCCAAATGCTTGAAAGTAAGCAACATTTTATTTTTTTTCTTTTTCACAGCTCATAGGGGATCTTTTTAAGTATAGGTCTTATAGGACATCTATTAAGTACATAATATGCCATAGATACAGCTTCTGCCTAGTATCCATAAGGTAATCCACTTTCACACAGAATAGTCCTAGCCATATCAACCAAAGTTCTGTTCTTTCTCTCTACAACTCCATTTTGCTGAGGTGTTCTTGGACAAGAGAGGTTGTGAGTTATACCAATGTTGTTATAAAATTCTTCAAACTTTATGTTATCAAATTCTCCTCCATGATCGTTCCCAATTGAAGTGATGTAGTACCCTTTTTCTATCTAAATTTTTCTGCAAAACTTCTCAAACACCTCAAAAGCATCATCCTTATTTGATAAGAAATAAACCCATGTAAATTTGGAGTAATCATCTCCTAGAACAAAATCGTAATGTTTACCACCAAAAATTTAAGTCCTAGTGGGACCAAATAAATCTATGTGCATAAGTTCAAGTAATTGACTAGTAGACACAATATTTTTAGAGGAAAGTTACTTCTGACTTGTTTACCTTTTAAACAAGCCTAAAAAACCTTATTGCTTTCGAACTTTAAGGTTAGTAGTCCTCTTACTAACTAGTTTTTGGATAATTTTGATAGAATGCTCATGCTGACATGTATAAAGCTTCTATGCTAGATAAACGAATCCTTTTCCAAAGAGAGAAAACACTTAACACTTTGTGAGGACATGTCTTTCAGTTGAGCACAATATATATTCTGATTTCTAGGACCAACAAACATAATATTATCATTATGAATATTGACAATTTCACAATGAGATGTATGAAAAATGACTTTATAATCTTTGTCATATAGCTGACTCATACTCAATAGGTTATATTTCAAACTATCAACAAAAAGAATGTTATCAATAGAGGTAGAGTCAAAATTACCAATTTTACCAATTTCGGTGACCTTTGCTTATTTTTGTTTGCAAAGACAACATTAACTCCTTTTCTTTCAATGTAGTTGAAGTATGATATTTCACCTATCATGTGTCTTGAACAACCACTATCAAATATCCATTGATTCTCCTATGTCTTTGTTTTAAAACATATCTGCAGAGAGCACTATCTCATTTTAGGCATCCAGATTTTTCTGGATCCTTTTGGGTTCGTATTTTAACCTTTCGGTCCCAAAGCATACATCTAAGATAATTATTTTTTCTAAAATTACAAGAATGACTAATGTGACTATGTTTTTCACAATAATCATACAAAACAGATGAATGATAGTTGTTATGATTTTTTCCATTTAGCAAGTTCCTGTTACTTTGGCTATAGCTGTTGCTAGATTTAACAAAGAAGTTTTTGTAAAGCTTGATATTGTCATTTTCATTGTATCTTATTCTGACCTTACCAAAAATGCATTTACCACTACCAAGCAATGCATCAAGATCGTTCCTTCCATCAACAAAATTTTCCAGATCTTTTTCTAAAGATAAAATCTTTCCAACACTTTTCTCCTTTTCAAGTTCTAAGGCGGCGACTTTTTCTTCTAACTGTTTTACTTTATCAGAATCATATTTAAGTAGCATATTTTCCAACTTAGCTACTCTTTCTTCTAGAGCTTTCTTTTCAGAAAATTTCTACTTATAGTTAGCCTCAAGAGATATATTCTTGGTCACCAAATTTTCATTCACAAATTCAAATGATTTAATCTTACTCTTTAGAGATGCATTATTGCTCTTGGACTTCTCAACTTCTTTGAAATACTTCACTGTCAACCTTTTGTACTGATCATACAATTCATTATATGAAATTTTCAATTAATCAACTTCAATATTAGAGTTAGAATAATATACCTCGTCATCTCCTGATTCAGCCATGAAGCAAACGTTACCGACTTCTTCTAGCTCTTTTTCTTCAAAGTTTTTAGAATCCTCATATGACTAGGTTGCAGTCATCACATACTTTCTAGATTTTTTTCTCTATGACTTGTCCTTTTGAAGAAGACAACATTATGCTCTTGTGTTTCTAGGCTTCTTGTACTGATAGCATATGATTTGATTGTTTTGAGTATTGTTATTGTTATTGCTCCCTTTTGATAGGAACTTGTTTCCAGCTTTCTTGTTTCCTTCTCTTTTCTTCATCAACTTCTTTCTATAGAAACAAGCATATTTTTGACCATAAAGTTGAACTTCTCATCCCCATCTATTTGCAACTTAGTGTCACTTTCATAACCATTTGATTTGTCAATTACTTTTAATGTCATTCCTTTTCTGTAGGAGAATCCTTGATCTTGCCTAAGCTCGATTTTATGGATCAACAGATTTCCTTGTAGCCAGTCAAG
The DNA here is from genome assembly GCA_025629805.1 of Erythroxylum baracoense. NCBI lineage: Eukaryota > Viridiplantae > Streptophyta > Magnoliopsida > Malpighiales > Erythroxylaceae > Erythroxylum > Erythroxylum baracoense. The sequence continues at coordinate 17,309,316 of JAOTAY010000009.1, read as the reverse complement.
TGAAATAATGTCTAGATCCTTTTCCATTTCTAGAGCTGTCACCTTAAGTCGCAATTCCTTTCGTATTGACCTTAGAATCTTTATTGCAAGTTCGTCATTGGGATATATCTTTCCCAAGTTCTTTAAGGTTGTGATGATGTTGTTAAAGTGTCTGAAGAATTCATCTATGGTCTCTCCCTGTTTCATGCCAATATTTTTGTATTGATGCACTAAAAGACTTATTCTATGCTTCTTTACCTCATTCATTCCTTCCAACGTAACTTGTAGTTTGTCCCACATTTACTTTACTGTTAAATAGTAGGATATTTTATCATATTCTTCTGGAGATAATGCACAGATCAGATGATGTTTTGCTTTGACGTTTAGTTGTGCATTTCTTTTATCAACATCAGTCTATACTTCTACATTATCTGAATTGGGAAGTGTAGCTCTAACTCTGATGGCTTGCCAGACTTCAATATCTACATATTGGAGATAGATTGTCATTCTCTCTTTCCAGTATGAATGGTTGTTTCCATTAAAGTAAGGAGGCTTTGAGACAGATTGTCCTTCAAAACTTCTCATATTGTTTGCCATGATCTATCACGTGCTGTAAAATATTAAAATGTGAAACCTCGCTCTAATACCAAATGATAAAAAAACACATACAAAGGGGGTAAATTGTATGTGACTTGAAAATTTTTGCAAGTTATTTTCAATTCATATAAAGATAGGGGCCTGTTAAAATTTAAAACAATAGGAGCCTATCAAACGATAGAAGCCTGTTTAACGATAGGAAAATTTAGACGACAAATCCTGTTAAAATAATTTAAAACAGAAGGTGCCTGTTAAAATGAAATGAACCTCTTGCAAGTTGAAAATAGGAGTCTATTATAAAAGTGAAGGAGCCCTTTGCTAAAATGAATATACATGCGCAATATAATGCAAAAATTTAAAAGTTAAGCGGAGACAAAGAATGACACTATCGATTTATATTGGATTGGCTTATAACCCAAGCCTACATTCAGTCTCAAAGCATCTAACTTGAGTGTTTCACTAAAATCCCAAGTAGTAATTTGATGAGCCTCTTCAAGCTCATGAATACATATTTTTTAAGGTTCTCTAACCTTTCAAACTAGTAGTATTTAGCTAGCCTTTACAAGCTCTCAATAGATGAAAATGCAATTTGCTCGCTATGAGCTTCAATGATCTCTCTCAAAAAGAATTTTCAATTTCTCTTGAAGGTCATATATCACTTTCAAGAGAATTGATGCTATAGATGTATTTCAAGTGTCTAATCTGTTTTCAAAAAAGCAGTGGCTCTTCCTTAAGTAGGCATTTCTTTAATTAGCCATTGCTTCACTTGCATCCTTAGTCAACTTGATTGATTTGAGTCTAGATAACTACGATGTCATCTTTACCAAAAATCTTCCAGTAATCACAGAGCTAATATATGACCTTCATAATTAGTAGGATCCTTTGGATCAACCATTTCTAATAAAGTAAGTTCATAAAGAAGGTTCCTGCAAGAAAGAAAGAGTATTTCTTATGATTTTACTTTCTTTTGAAAATTAGATCGTTAATTGTACATGGAATAAATCTAATTTGAATTTTGAAATATTATATAGTTATCATCAAAATCATTAAAATAAACCTTCAGCTAACATTACACACAAAGAACATTTGAAAAGAAAAAAAAGATAAGATAATTTAATTAAACTGGGCTTAATTGTAAAATTTGAGAAACTTTAATGTCAAATATACGATATATGATATATAAGGACCATTGTTAAATGTTAAATCTTATTTTGACCTAATTGGTATTTAATTTAATTCTAATTAAATTTTAGTTGAAATGTAATTATAATTAAATTAAATTAAATTAAATTATCAAAAGGTTCAAACCTTATTAAAAATAGGTGTAGGCTATAAAAGAGTTAGCTCTTTGTAGCTTATCCCTCTCTACATTACTTATAGAGTTATTTCAATATTTTATGTAGATAATGTTATAGGTTAGACGCTTGTGTGACTACAGTGATTAAGATAAATCTATCAATTTGAGGGAAGTTATAGAAAAGGAATCAAGCTTCACAATAAAGTATGAATTTACGTTTAATGAATCATTGTGTTTATGAATTGATCATGTTATAGATTAAAGCTATATTGAAATTCAAAAAATCAGAAAAATTTTATTTTCCTATTATTGCTCATAAGACTAGATCCTGTCACAATTTCTTATCAGTTTTATCCTATAAAAAACTAAGGACTGCTAAAATACTAACAACATTCCTAATGTCAATATTTTCATATTATTCTCTAATTATGAAGAAGAAAAATGACTCATATCTATAATAACTCATATATAAAACTCATATATTACTTGTAATATTAAGTCAGTGGTTATGAGATCATTCTTATATATAAACCATGCTTAATTTTTATCCCTAATTGAATTTAACAGATTTAATACACCTTTCTCACATCTAAGAATATATTTGATGGGTAAAACTTGTAGGATTGTATATCTGTAGAAAGCTCATCATCAAATTAATTTAATTCTGTTACTATGTTAAAGTTTTTATATTAATCTCTAATAAGAAAGAAGATGAATGACTCGTATATGAAAAGATTCATATCTTCATTCAAAGCTTTAAGGTATTGGAATATGAAATCATTTTTATGTATAAAACGTCCTCAATTCTTATTCTTATATAAGAATTTAACACATTTACTACTTAGCGCTCAGATTTGTAGCACTTGTTGCTTCATTTGATCGATCTCACAATGCAATGATGAGGTATTATATTGGTTACAACTTTTTCCATTTTATTCATGAAATTAAGGGTCACTTAATTTCATTTATATTTTCTTTGTGATTTTTGGTTTATGTTTTATGTTATGATTTTTTTTTCTTTTAAACAAAACTTTAAAATTTTAATGTCAATTTAGTTACACTTTTAATACTGACAATAATTACTTACTGAACAAAACTAAAATATAAATTAATTTAATTAATTAATTTTGTTTTAAAATATTTATTAATAAATATTATTATATTATTAAAATAAATAATTAAAATAAGTGAAAAATTCTTAATAATTTGTTTATAAACTAACACTTATTTGGTAGTATATATCTTGATTATTAAAATAAATATTACTATTTAAAATTAAATATTTTAAAATATTTTATAAATAAATATTTTAAAGATATTTTAATTTATAAATATATATTATAGATAATTATCGTATTTGAAAATATTTTAATTTTATGTTAATTATAAAAATTCATTCCACTAAGGATAGGTGTTCTCGATAGTTTGAGCCAAAGTAGATTGATATCAATTGGCTTAGCTTATTTGTAACTAGCGAAACTAGTATTCCTAGAAGATGGATTTCTTTACTAGGTCCAAATCTATCTCTAGCGCTTCTAATTCTAGTGCGATGAAAGAATAGTAAATAACAATGAAAAAAAAATATAAAATTTTGAAGAGTCTATTGATAATTGAAAACTTTCCAAAATACAAAATATCAAATTTATCAACAATTAAAACCAAACTTTTCAAAAAAAAAATTATACTATTAAAACAAAGGAAAGAAACATTCCTTTATCAGAACCTTTTGGAATAATTCATTAAAGCTCGAAGAATAAACATAAAGATAAAAATTTCAATTACATCCATATAGGATTGGTCAAGTAGGAGTAAAGCCCCTTAATAAGGAGGGATTCAATACTTTCGATATGAATGATATTAAGAGATGCTATGTTTTATGCCTTTCAAGATTCACTTTTAAGCTTAGTAGAATCTAGCCTCTATACTGGCCTTGTCTCCTTTAACAGTTATCCAAATCCAACAATATCACTTAGATGCCTTAGTATTACAAGTAAAAACTCATAATTATAAGATGAATTTATGTTTAATTCCTTTAGTCTTAATTTATAACATTCATTACAAAGCATGAATACAACCTTTTCTTTTAAAGCCCTAATACATAACCAAAAAAGCAAAATCTTATTTTTACTGTAGTACCAAAATATATAAAGTGGAAAGGTACAGCCCTCCTAAAAGAATGGACACTGGAAGGAGCAACTGACTCTATCCCTTTTCTGCCATTAGGTCGTCCTAATATAAGTATAAAAGAAATAAAACTTAGAAGACCAACAAGCTCTAGGTTCGATGATAATGCTTCGAATTTCTAAAATACCTTTCGTCATAGATGTTCGTAATAAAAACCTTCCAAGATACTCTATCTCTAATATTTCAAGATCTAGCCTGTAAGGACTAAATTATATACAGCAAAAGCATCCCATAACCTACGTTTAAGAACACTCTAAATAGTGAACAACAATCACCTCCAACTTCTCTCAGTCACTGAAAACATCAGTAATAAACTCTATTCATTCATAAAAGATTTTGAAATAAATAAAGAATAAATTTATGACTAGCTATAAGATTCATATTCTGCTTTGTAATTGGTTTGAAATATATGCCCAAGAAAATAAAATAGAATATCCTTTTAAGAACCTTAAAAACAACAATAAAATGAAAATATGCATGGGAAATTACTATAGGAAAAAAAATCTAATAAGAAGAACCCCTTCTTTGTGGGATTAAAATTCCTTATAGGAAAAACACAGTTATTTGTCAAAATAATTATATAAACAACTATCTACAAATTATTAAGAACAACTCTCTACGATTAAAAAAAACCTTTTAAAAAATCCCATAGTTATTACTAAAAAAGATTCTTATTAATTAAACTCCTTATTTTAAAACCTATGAAGTATCTAGCAGTAATTCAATCCAGTTTAGAAAAAAAAGATAATGAAGAATTTCTTAAAGTCATAACTAAATAGGATAAATAAAAATATTGTCTAAAACTCCATCAAAGTCCTTTACATTCCAAATCATAAATGCTATAGCATAAATAAACTATTCAAACTAGGAGCCAAGCTAGGATAAAAACTTGTAGCTCCCAAGAAGCAAATATAATTGAACAAGATAGTAATATAAAGTCTGATTGCATCTCTAATATTAAATCAATTACATTGATAGATTACCTTCAAGCCATATTTTAATAGAACCATGACCCTTGATATAGATATTGAAAGTAAACCCAATACTTTACAAAAAATTAATATAATGTATCTTTTGTTTATGAGTGAAATATTGATGATATGTCTGAATATATTATGTTTAGTATGTTACAACAAATGATCGGCAACCCACGTTAAGTAGGATCATTTCAATCTCAAAGCCCGGACTACCGAATGCAATCCTTATAAAAACAGCTTTTCAAGCCTATATTTATTCCTTGTGGAAAAAAAAGGAATAGCAGACTATATAAGGGCGTTGGCGATGACAAATATCTCATTGCAGATCGCTGTATAAATTGGATTAGAATAATATTCATTGCCAAAAGCTTGAATCACCATCTTAACCCAGACATCAAAAGGGCATGGCATGGCATCTTTGAACCGACTTGTATTTTAATTTTCAAATCTTTAAACGCAAGAAACTTTAAAATTTAAATGTTATAGACATTTTTAACTAGATTAATGCTTAGGAGTGACTCAAATAAACTCGTTTGAAAGGAGTTCTTAGTGGGACTACCTCCTTTATTAGGGGGAAAGGTTAGAAATAAAACTAAAGAAAGTTAGAATGGACAAATTCCATATAATAAATTAACTTATGGAGAACTAATTAGTTATATCTAAAAGGAAGGCTTAAAACTTCGTCAAGACATAAAACTTCAACGACAATTAAAAAAATGAAATGTTTAAAACTAAAATATAGTTAGTCATTTCGCAAACAATTTGATATCTCCTATAGTAATAACCACAGAACTTTAAAGAATATAGTAAAACTCCAAATATATAAAATAAAAATAAATTATCATATAAAAAACATAATTTTTTTACAAACAAACTAAAAAAGAAATACAATATTAAAAATCAAAACTTTCCAGTAACTTATAAATTCAGAAATATAACATGCTATAAGTGCGGTAAAAAAGGTCTATACAGCAAAATATTATGGAATTAAAAAAAATCGAAAACCTAGAACTAGAATAGGATAGTATTAGATAAAATTTAAGCCTTAATGGTAACAAGTAGTGAAAACACAAAAGAATTCTTTGAAGAAGAATATAATAATTGAGCATTAATTTTAGAAATTAGTAGTTCTTAAGACAATAATTGCACCATAGAAAATGAATATATAGACGAAGAAAAACAAATTAGTGTACTAATAGAAGATAAAATTTCCTGTTAGAAGTTATATATCATATTTGTGATCCTATTTACAAAAGGATTATCCTATGAAACTCTAACATTCTCTTGAAACACCTAGCCAAAATTTACCTTCAACCTCCTCGTTGCCTTATAATCTAACAAATATATTAGAAAAACCAAGAAAACAAAAATTTAGAATTAACGTTACCTAGGTTATACTAAGAAATCATAATGATAAAATAAAATAAAAAATCTCTTAAACAAAAACAAAAAGAAGAAAGTAAAACAATGAAAAATTTACCTCAACAAATAAATGTAAAACTTGAATTAAATAATAATAAAAATTACTCAATGATCACTACAACAAACACTACATTTAGTGACATTTTCTTTTGCGATGTTAAAAAAATCGTTGCCAAAAGTCACATTTTTCGACGATTTTACAAAAGCGTCATTAAAAGTAAGCATTTAGCAACCAAACTAAAAAGCGTGACAAAAGGAAAAACATTTTGCGACGAATAACAGAAATCGTCACAAAATGCCAAACATTTAGTGAAGATTAAGAAAAAGCGTCATAAAATGATGTATAATGGGTGACGATTTCAGATATTTGTCACTAAATATACTTATGGTGAAGCTTTCCAAAAATTGTCACCATAGTTTGTCAATCATTTGGTGACTAATCCAGGAAATCGTCACCAAAGGGCACAATTGGCGACATTTATTCGAAATTTTCACCAAAAGGTAAATATTTGGTAACGAATTTTGTAAATCGTCGTAACAGGCACTACAAGAATACAACCCAATCTGCGACGTTTTTAAAACGTTGACAAATCTTGAAAAACATCACAGAGTACCTTTTGCGACGTTTTAAAAAATGTCAAAAAAAACGTCGCAGATTGTGGTGTAGGCAAAAGGTTTCTGCGACGTTTTTAAGGAAAACGTTGCAGAATGTATCAACATTCGACAACGTTTATGAAAGTGTCACGAAAAAGTTGGCCTTTTTGTGACGTTAAAATAAAACGTCGCGGAATCATTAATATTCTGCGACGTTTCTGAAATCGTCGCGAAAAGGAAGTTTCCGCGACGTTTGGGAAAACATCGCAGAAAGAAAGTGTCTGCGACGTTTTTCGTGACGTTTCATAAAACGTCGCGAAATCGTTAATATTCCGCGACATTTTATGAAACGTTGTGGAATATGGATGAAGCTGCGATGTTTTAAAATGTTGCGGAATGCAATAAAAAATGTCGCAAAATGCCATTTATTTGTTTTTTATTTTTTATCCGAAAATAAATTTAATTTAATAATTTTCCAATTTTAATAATTTTTAAATCTTATTTATTTAATAACTATTCAATATTAT
>JAOTAY010000009.1:17256312-17283239 GCA_025629805.1 Erythroxylum baracoense | reverse complement strand
AAATAAACAATCAAAATAACATATTAAGATCATTTATCCTAAAACCATCCAAATCAATACCAACAACATAACAATCCTAAAAGAAATCACAACTTTAAAATGACAAAAATAGCTTAACCGTGACTCGGCGTCAATATCTCCATTGAATCGATGTTGGGAACCTAGCCTTCGATTTTTAATTTTATGCTATACGTATTTACCACCTCTTCCATATTTTTCCTTCTCCTTAGCTTCCACACCTGCCTTGCTCCTCTGCTTTGCGTCTGTGTTCTTTGTATTTTCTCCTTGCTGTGCCGCCACTGTCCCTGCCAAAATAATTTAATTCTCTCCCACCTTCGTCTTCATTCCTGCCGCCACTGCCACAACAAAATAATAAAACTCAACCCTTAAAACCCTGCAACGTTATTTTTATAATGCAGCAGTGTTAACTACGTTGGGTTAAAAATGCAATGCAGAATGCTGCGTTTCGTAGCAGCGTAAACATTGCTACATTGCACAGCGTTAGCGCATGTGTTAAACGCGCCAATTTTTTTTTACAATTTCTTTTCAATTTGTTTTAGAAAATTTGTCTTTTAGTCTCAAAAATATATCAATATATGCAACCTAACAGTTAACACAAATTGATCATTTTATCTTAAAAATAGGATTGAAATCATATGTAAATACATAAGAAAATATAAGAAAATTCAATCCTATCAGTGTTACATTTAGAATGCTTGGGTTTGTTTGTACTATTTTGTGTGGCATCCATATATTCTCCCAGAGGGTTTGTGGGTGTTGCATAAGAATGGTCTGACATTAGAATAAGCCAATAAGAACACAGAGGAAATTAAATGAATGGAGAAAATAATTCGAGAAAAAAAGTCAATTAGAAGTCTAAGAAAAACATGAGATAACATTACCCCATATGAGGAACCAATTACTTAAGAATTTCAAGAACAAGTTATGGGCACTTTGAGTTAATTGTGATACCTGTTTGGTTTGCAAATGACCCCAGCAGTATTCATGGCATTAAGGAATAAAGTGTTCCAACCTTGTTTGGTTCAATTACTGATTGTGTTCATAAGATGATATTTTGAGTATATTCGAAAAGTTGAGAGAACATTTGAACACTTAAGGTTAATCTTACATATCATGATAGAGAAACAATTATATGTCAAGTTCAGTAAGAGTGAATCTCATCTTGATCGAGTAGTATGTTGGGTCATATAATAGAGGAATAGGGCATATTGGTAGAACCAAGGAAAGTAGAGGTAATGATGAAATGAGAAACTCCGAAGAATATATATGAGATCTGGAGTTTTCTAGAATTAGCGAGATATTGGATACTACCAGAGGTTGTCGACGGATTTGACTAATTTTAGCCTTGTGATAATATTTCTAAGGAAAAATGTGTTATTCAGATGGACCAATGAATGTAAAAAGAATTTTAAGGAAATAAATCACCGAATAATTACAACACCGACGTTAGCTGTTCCATCTATATTTGGAGGTTATGTAGTATATAATGATGTTTCACACCAGATATTAGGATGTATTCTGATGCAGCTTAGTAAAGTGATTATATATACATCGAGACAATTAAAGTCTCATAAGTTGAATTATTTAGTAAATGATTTATAGTTTGCAGTAGTAATAATTACTTTGAAATTCTTGGAGACATTATATGTAAGGTGAAAAATTTTTGGATTTATACAAATCATTAAAGTTTGAGGAAAGTCAGAAAGAATTGAATACGAGACTGAGACAATGGATAAAGATACTTAAAGATTACGATTATACGAATGAGTATTATCTAGTAAAGCTAATGCGGTATCTGATGCATTAAATAGAAAATCTAATAGCAGTGTAGCATGAATTCAGACATTAAGGTTACTAAACCTAGTGCAATAAAGAGCATTGAATGTTGAGTTGAATTTAGGGGCAAAATAAAGAATTATTAGTTACATTGAATTGAAGATCAGTCTTATATGAAAGGATTAGAAAAGCCTAAAGTTAAGATTCAAAACTTATGAATCTTATTGAGAAATTGAAAGTGAATCTGAATTCTGAGTTTGAATTCGAAAATGATACTTTGTGATTGAAGTAAAGAGTATGTGTACCCGATAGAGATGATTGAGAAAAGAGATTTTTAGATGAAGCACTCATAGCAACCTATGATATACATCCTAGTAGTAATATGCTGGGACATTTAACGGCTAAGGATGAAAAAGTAAGTGACTGAATGTGTGACTAAATGTATGATTTGCCAACAATCTTAGCTGTTGGAAATATACTTAGAGCTTATATTTTGGAGTTCCTATGAGCATGAGATCAATATACCGCTCTGATTGAAGTTGATTATAAAAATCATTATCACAGTAATATTGGTGGCACATCATATGAGTCGTTATTTAACGGAAAGAGTCATCTACCCTTATATTAAGATGAAGAGGGCCTAAGGATTGTTGAAGGCCCACAGTTGATCAAAATACTAGTGATAAGTGAAATTGATCTGTAGTAGAAATTAAGTGATTCAAGAAGGACAAATGAGTTAGGTGGATTAACACCGAAGATATAGAATATAGAGAGATAGAAAAAGTGTTTATGAAAGTACCACCTTCGCAAGGGATGCTAAAGTTCGATGAAAAGAGTAAACTATGTCTGAAATATATTGGTTTATATGAAATTATTGAGAAAATAGGACAATTGGCTTGTGAGTTAGCCTCACCAATAAAAGATGTCTCAGATTCACAATGTGATATATGTGAGTATGCTTAGGAGATATCGGTATGATCCAATATATGTGTTATCGATATAGGAAATGAAATGGTGACTAATTTAAGTTATATTAAGGAGCAAGATAAAATGGAGGGATATTTGAATAAGCAACTGAAAAATCGAGTGATTCCACCGACTATAATCACTTCGAAGAAAACAGTCAAGTGGAGAAGTTACATAGCAAACGGAGGAGCTTTTAAGGAAACAATACCCCTGCCTTTTTGAACAATCAGGTAAGAATTTCGAGTACGAAATTTATTAAGGAGGAAGAATTTCGAGTACGAAATTTATTAAGGGGGAAGAATTGTAACATCTCGTTCCCATATTAGGGTTTAGAACTGTAAACAAGAAATATTATTGAAAGATTAGAAAAATACATTTCATACTCATGCATAAAATTATCATACACACACATGATTATTGATAATTGCACACATTACAATGACTATTCATGCACTCATTTGACACTTTTTAAGTATAGATGATTCTAATGTGATTACAATGTGATTACAATGTGAATAGTGCATAAGTTGTGTTGGAAATTGGTTTGATGAAATATATTATTGATTTAGAATTTTTGGTAAAAATTAGGGAAAATTTTAAAATTTTGGGTATTTTGGACTAGGAAAAATGCTAAGTGGCAAGAAAATTGATAAATGATAGTAGAATTAAGTGTTAAATGGCAGTAGAAATTTTTAATAAGTGCCATTGAGATTTAATGACAAGTATCATTAAAAATTGGGAGGCACTTGGTATAGAAATTTAGAGACAAATGGACTAGAGATTAAATGATATTGGGTACAAAGTTGAAAAGGCATTAGCATTTTAAATTGAGGGGTAAGTTTCATGACACTTACCAAGCATTATTTACCTTGCTTTTAACCTATCTTACAACATTAACATATTAAAAGACTATCTTTCCATTTTATTTCACCTTTGCCAAATGCTCCTTTATTCATCTTCTTCATTTTGCTTCTCTCCATTTTTGACCCATTCACCCTCACTCTCTCAATGTTGAACTTGTGTTATCATCCTTCACCTTATCACTTAAACACCTTATTATCTTCTTCATGTTGATGAAACCCACTTCTATTTCATCTTATTCTTGCTTATATATGATGATCGTGTAATGCTTCGAGGCTAGGGTTTCATACTGATTTTTGAAGAAGTTTGGATCTAAAACAAGTACATGTTTGATCTTTATAGGTTATTTTTAAATGAATTATATATGGTGATTGGGTTAAGATAGCATGATCATGATCATGAAGTTAAATATATGCTATAAGTGGGTGTAAAAATAAACAGGTTTATGTTTTGGTTTTAGTATATTAATGTTATGAATGAGTTAGTTAATAAAAATCATTTGTGATGATATCATGAGATTAAATGATAAATGATAGATCATGTATTGTTTTAACGATGAGTAATAATGAAAATACTGTTTTAATGAGAATTGAAAGTTGAAGAATATAGAGATGAGTTTATGACTTAATTATGTGTATAGAAAGAGTGCAGAAATTTGAAAAAGGAATGATATGCTTTGGGTTTGTCATGTGAGAAAAACTATAATAAGTTTGAAGGTAAAGAAAAGGCAAGTGTAGTATCTTGAAATGAGAGGAAATAAGATGATAGTTTAGAGATAAGGTGAATTTGATAATGGAATTAAAAGTGAGCTGAAACATTGATGAATGAATGTATGCATTGATGTTCTGTTTTATGTGATTGATGAACAATAATTTATTATGTGTTGATGAATGTTTAAGTTAAAAATGGAGATGAGAAAGAAGAGGAAATGAAGTATTAAAGATAGACTATATATATGAGGTGTTGAGTATAGTATGAAAGAGTGAGAACTCTGGAAAAAGTGCAGAAAAATAGGGTAAGCCACGATCATGGCACCCATCCCACGATTGTGAACACATGTATTGACTTCTATCACGATCGTGGCGATCGTAGGCAGGGTCTGGAATGGCCAAAAATGTGAATTCTCCTTTTATGGGATGTTTGAAACAATAAATGCTAGGGTGTTTTCCTATTATGAATATAGGGTTAAATTAACCTTGAAATGAACCTAGTTTGATGATAGGTTATATGATTAAATGTGTGATATGTTTGGGGTGATAATTGAGATTACAACTTAAGCATGAATGATTGTTATCAATGAGACAAATTCTAGAAAATTGGAGATGTTATAGAAATGAAAGTGATTTTATAATGGCTAATGTGATTCAAATGAGATGAATGAGGTGTATTAAGTAAAAATGAACGGGAACTTGAATATTATGTGATCATATGATGCTAGAAAAGAAATGATGAATGATTGAATTGTGATATTAGAATAACCAAGTTCTTTGAGCTGTGAACCTAAGTGCAAACTTGATATATGCAAATGATGATGTTTAAATGATCAAGAGATGTGATTAAAGAAACAAACCTGGAATAGTCAAATTGAGCATGCATTATACATTACACATATACATATGTGTACGATTGAATGTTTATATGATTGTGCAAATTAGTAATGTGTGTATTGCATGAAGTTGATACACATGATTGAACATCAGCATCTAGACGTTTCCAGATCATAGAAATAAATGATAATCTGGAGCGTACTGTGAGCCGACCTAGATGGTCTCACATTGATTGATTATTTCTATTTAAATTTCTATAATGAACAAATTATGATGTGATTGGAAATAATTCCAAAAATTAATAATCCAAAGAGTTTGATAAATGTAAAAATATTGGAAGCGCTTTACTGAATGTGAATGAGAAAGAAATAAGTGTTCTCAATGTTTCGTTGAATGCCAAACATAGATCCGATGAAAATGTGAATATGTACTGCATAAATGTGGTTGACTGCATATATATGAATTCATGCATTTTATTACATGATATGTATGATCAGATAAAGTTAGTTATGACCAGAGTAGCCACTGAAAAAGAGCTTAAAGCTCATAATGTAATTAAGAGCCAAAGGCTTACTAGATATAATGAGCCTGGTATTCTCAACGGATACGGGACAGTTATCAATGAGCTCAGTATCTACCATAGATACGGGATAGTTAAAAAGGCACTTAGTCACAACAAAGTAACAACTAAAAATGAGTCACATGTGCATTGCATATAAATAAATTGATGTGTATTTAATGAAAAATTGAAATGAGATATATGTGTTGTTCCAAATTTAAAATATGAAATGATGTGTAAATTCTGAATATGTGAATTGTCTGTGAATATGAATATGTGAATTGTTCTGCATTGCTATGAGTGAACCCATTAAGAATGGTTCGCTCACTAAGTTCAAAACTCACCAAAATTGTAATGTTGTCTTTTAGGCTCAGAGGATATCTAGTTAAAAAAATTAGAGTATAGCCACCGAATTCATATATGAGCTAGGGGTCGGGATCAGTTTGCACCTACATATTTCTTCAGTCATTTTGTATTAAGATCTGTATTCCGCAATTATTGTTTATTGTATTTGTGAATCATAAAGTGTAATGACATTCATGACTGAGTATATTTATAAATGTAATGAGCCAAATTGAGCTTTAGTTGCAATAAAAATATGTTGTTGCTTGAATTCAGATCAAATGTGAAGTTGTAATGACTTTTGCGATTGGTGATGTTTATGGATAAAATAGGCCGAAAATGATTCTTTGTTTTCTAAAAATGCATTTAATGTGTGAAAAATTTGTGATAAGTTTGATTGACTGTCGTAGGTACCACTTTTCTCAGATACAGTTGGTACATTTGGGGATATGCCCTATGAGAGTTATGGTGCTACAAAGCTAGTCCCCGAAAGGGAAAGAAGGCAATTGGATGCAAATGGGTATATGCAAAAAAAGATGGATTTCTTGACAAGGATAATGTTGATTACAAAACAAGGTTGGTGGCCGAAAGCTATGCCCAGATAGAGGGAATTTATTATAATGAAGTTTTTTTTTAGTTGTAAAACATTCCTCCATTCAAATTTTGTTGGCTTTGGTAGCACAGTTTGATATGAAACTAGTTCAATTAGATGTAAAAATTATGTTTTTACATGGAGACTTAGAGGAGGAAATATATATGAATCAGCCCGAAGGTTTTTAAGTTGTTGGAAAAGAGAATATGGTGTGCAAGCTTGAAAAATCATTGTGTGGATTAAAGCAATCTCCGAGGCTGTGGTACAAGCAATTTGACAAGTTTATGATGGGGCAAAAGTACACAAGAAGCAAATACAATCACTATATGTATTTTTGTAATCTACAAGATGGATCCTACATCTATCTTCTCTTGTATGTTGATGATATGCTGATAGCTTCAAAGAATCACAGAGAAATTGAGGGATTAAAGATTTAGTTGAATCACGAGTTTAACATGAAGGATTTGAGTGAAGCCAAGAAAATTCTCATCATGGAGATAAGTAAAGTCAGAAAGTTGGGGAGATTGTGTTTGACTCAAAAGCAATATTTGAAAAAAGCACTACAACGTTTTGGCATGAATGAAAATTCAAAACCTGTTAGTACTATGCTTGCTCCTCCTATAAAGCTCAGTGCATCCCTATCTCCAAAGAAAGATGCAGAAAGAAAGTACATGACTAAAGTATCGCATACAAAGGCCATTGGTAGCTTAATGTATGCGATGGTGTGTACAAGGCCTAATATTTCACAAGCAGTAGGAATCATGAGCAGGATATGCATGATCCAGGCAAGGAGCATTGGTAAGCTATGACATGGATTCTACGGTACATTCTGAATATCGTAGATATTGGATTAATGTTTGAGCAGGATGAGAAAGGCAGTCATTGCTTAGTTGGATATTGTGATTTCGATTATACTGGTGATTTAGATAAACGTCGATCAACTACTGACTATGTGTTTACTCTTGCAAAGGCACCAGTCAGGTGGAGGTCCACCTTACGGTCAACAGTTGCTTTGTCAACTATAAAGGCAGAGTATATGGCAATTACAGAGGCTGTGAAGGAGGCAATTTGGTTTCAAGGATTGTTTGATGAATTGGGAATTAGACAGAGGCATGTCAAAGTACATTATGATAGTCAGAGTGTTATTCATTTAGCAAAGAATCAAGTTTATCATGCAAGGATGAAGGACATCGATGTTTGTTATCACTTTGTACGAGAGGTTCTAGAAGAAGGTAGAGTAGCAATCTAGAAGATTAAGACTATTGAGAATCTTAATGATATGTTGACAAAGGTAATAACTGCAATCAAGTTCCAATATTGTTTGGAATTGATCAAGATTGCTAAAAATTGAAGCTGGGTGCTTTGAAATGCATTTGAAGATGCTATTAAAGATGAGTTTTGTGAGAGATTTGAAGATGTGAAATATGTCAAGGTGGAGAATTGTTAACGTTATGACATATTCCTATACTGAAGAAATATAAAGATGGAGGAGTCTTCTTAAGTTATAAAAAAAAGACTCCTTCAAAAAGAAGACTCCTCCACCTATGTTAGATATCCTAAAAATTATCTTTCCTTAAGACAAAAAATTCTTTCTCTCCTTTTGTAATATTTCACTTGTATTATTTCCTAAAAATAACTGAAATAACAATTTAGTAGTGTCTGAGGAAGTAGGCATAATTGGTTGAACCTTGTTAAATTCTGGTGTTCTTTATTTATCTATTTAATTGCTATTGTCGAGTATAATTGTAGTGAATTATTTTGCTATTAAATTACATTTCTAGGAAAATTCTATCTAGGAGGTTGAGTTTTAAGTGAGATCGTTTGTGACCTCTCCAGTCTTTCTTAGGAATTTACCTAATGTGATTTTTCAGTATAATCGTTCACACTCTATTCACATAGGTAATAGTGCTCAAGGTAAATTTGTTATTATTGGTGAAAATTAACCCGAGTTTTCACAATACATGTCTCTTGCATTATAACAATTGCAGTTTAAGCTTGTGTTTCAAATTACGTTCGAAATTTGCAACTATGGACACATATATGCTGCTTTGTTTAAATGTTCTGATGGAGTAAGAATAGAAGTAAGATCCGAAATAATTTGCAGTGGCACCGTATCAATGAACGGCGTTTTGTTTCATTTGTCATTATTCAATTCCCAAGCTGGGAAAAGTTAGGTTTCAATTGCGCAATGACTGTTCAAGTATGATTACGTTATAATCATGTGAAACTTGATTTTGACTCCCCTAGTGGTGGGCTCTACTAACATAAATGGAAGTACTCCCAGATCCACTGTTGTCACATGTTTACGCGGAAAGAAAGTGGGAAGATGGCAATATGAATAAGAATACAAAGCAAGAAAGAGCTACTGCATTAAATGATTGATGCTTATCCTTATGCCAAATGACTTGCATTTTTTAGCTCAATTACAGTTGTCAACTACCTTCTGCAAAATCATTCATAACCCAGCTACTTGAACTTACCATGTTCTTCCTTTATGGGTCTTGATCTCAAAGGAGATGAAACAAATAGGTACCCTGACTGACAAGCAATGACTGAAAGTGAAGAGAGATAATGAAAATATGGAGTTTTAACTTCTCTAAAACCCTCCAAATCTTAACCTTTTATTATTAGAAACTAAAGTGTATTAACTATTACTTAGGTTTCTGCTGCTGTCAAATGTCACCGCCTGCACGTATGCTGTGGGATCATTGCTCTATACCATGTGCACATAAAACAGTACAAAAATGGTGGTAGTGGTACTCGACATTGTGGTCATGGGGCTACTCTTCTCAGCCAACGGAGCTGCAGCCGCAATCGGAGTCCTTGGCCGGTATGGAAACTCTCATGTGCAGTGGAACAAGGTGTGCTATGTGTTTGATCGTTTCTGCCAGCAGATGGGAGCTGCTTTTGTATTGTCTCTGCTAGGATCGTTTGCTTTTCTTTGGTTGGTTGTGTTGGCCGTTCTCAGTCTCCACAAAAGATCAATGAACTCGAGCTGAAACTAGCTGAAAAATGTGCTGAATATGACCAAATCTTTAAGAAATATTTTCCGCAGATTTTTTTTAATAAACTCATGTTAGGAATCGTTATCTTGTTTTTCTGTTATGTTTTAGTTTTATATAAATAACAAAGCAATGAATAAAATATATAAATTTTCAGCTATTAAATTGTCTTCCTTTTTTTTTTATTGTCAAAACTTCTTTTCCGAGATATATTTCTTTCAATATCTTTGTCTATTGACAACTTTAATTAATCTTTTTTTCTTTGTCCTTCTACCCAATACCAACAATTTGGTATTATAAATGTTTTTTAGAATGACAACAAAGTCTAATTTTGGCTTTTTCCGACCCAATTTTGCTCAAAATCAATGAATTTAGTTCAAGTTGATTAGATTTTAGATCGAGTTCAGACTTCTTTTTTTAAAATTTCGAGCTTTGACTCAGACTTAGGCTTAGGCTCTATGGCTCTCTTGGCTTGAAATCTGATTACACGTGCACACACACACATACATTTTTAAAAAAAAATCCTAGATGCAAATGTCCAACCATCTTCTCTTCTCTCTAATCTCTTCTCTAGTTGTGCCCTGAGAGCGTCACTCCTTTCAAAATCACTTCATTATGTCATCTCCTTTTTTTTTTTTGGTAACCAACTTTTCACCTATTTTCGCTTTCTTTGGATTGAATTATATCAACTCATCAAACTTCTTTCAAGTGAAATATAAGTCATTTGGCTTTACCAACTTCCCTCTCTAATAATAGGATTCAAAACTCTAGGCTTTTTCTTTCCTAACAATAAGCAAGAGTCGTTGATTCCTTGACTTTTGATTTTCTTGTAGCAGATAATCATCCTAAGTGCACTATTGAATTAGGGAACAAAAACTTATTTAACTTCATTATATGTTTGAATAAGTCCTTATTACAGCTTGTCCAAGACTAACTTTTGATTGACAAATGGCAACGAAAAACTAAACAAGTTGGGAGTTTTGATGGGTCAGGTCAAATTGGGTTAGATGTTGGACAGACGAACTTTAGGTTGCCCAAAACTTGATCAAGCTTAGGATTGGGCAACATGAGTAAGGACTAAATGGACTTCAGTTTGAGTTCAGCCCATATGTAAGGAGCTTTAGATCAGGTTTGATAGGCTATAAAGGGCTTCGAGCCATTTCTAAGCTTACTATTTCTTCTTGAGGGATTTACGAGTTGAATGAATTCAAACATAAATTAGAAATATAATAGCCCAAATTCAGAAACACAACAACCTTTACATGATGGAAATTGAGATATCTTTGTCTCATATTATACTAGCAATTTTTTATGGTGATAACTATCAAGCCTGAATTGTTAGAATTATAGTCTATCTTGGTGTAATAAACTTTTGGGAAGCTATAGAGGAAGATTATGATAGTCTCATATTTCTCGTGAATCTTATAGTGACTTAACTTAAAACTCACAAAAAGAAGAGGACTAGGAAGTATAAAGAAAAAGTGTACCTGTTCTTTAATGTTTCAAACCTTATATTTACAAGGATTATTAACTTATAGTCAACAAAGGATATCTAGAACTACCTTAATGAAGAATATCAAAAAATAAAATAATAAAAATATGCAAATTTTCAAGTTGATAAGGGAATTTGAAATGCCAAAAATGAAAGAAATATAAACCATTAAAGAATACATTAAAAATTGCTGGAAATAGTAAACAAGGTGAGGTTTTTTGGAAAGGACTTCTCTAATGAATGAATTATGTGAAAAGTTCTTATAACTTTGCCTAGAAAGTATGAGTTCAAAGTTTCTTTAGTAGAAGAATCTAAGAATTTATTAAGTATATGCTTGATAGAATTGATAAATGCATTACAGGTACAAAAGCAAAGGAGAATCATTAGAAAAAGAGAATTCATGTTCCTTAAAAAAAGAGACAAAGAAAAGAAGAACAATTCTTGCTAACCTCACCAATATGACTGATGAAATTCAATGTTAATACAATAAGATTTAAAACCATTCGATCAAAGACATATTAAATCAAAATCATGAACACAACATAACAAAATGATATGGATCACCATACTCCAAAACAAAAGAGATTGAGAGGGATAAGATCCTAGGGTTTTGATTACCATTGGCAAGTTAGATAAAATCAAAGTTTTTAGAGAACCTTGAGAAATAACACTCTAAAATATGTAAGAAAACTCTATAATCGTACCTTTTATGAATCAATAGTAAGGTAATCTCACAATTTCAAACATAATAAAACCTCGTATAAGTATGAAACTCGTAAAAATAGAGTCATAAAAGGAAATACAATTTGAAATGCAAAATAATTACTAATTAAAGTATGAGACCAATGTTTGTCTTAGCTAAAACTAGTGCTTGTTTTGGACGATTAGTATGTAACCAACAACGAGTTTGATATTGGTTACATGTCAAACTCTTACGTTGATTTGCTTTTGGAACTCTAGTATACAAAATCCGAAAAAAACCTAGCATCGGTCATAAGTATGACTCCAACTTATAGCATATTATGTTTCTTAGCACTTCAACACTTTGTGTAAGATTGGTGCTAGCTGTTTCCTAGTTCGACACTAGTTACTTTATGTACCTACAATTGTTTAGATTGCTCTTTCACTTAGATCATTATTATAGGTCTACTATCAACCTCTTAAAATATCCAAATCTCACTCCTTACATAGAGATCTAATATAAAGTCATTGAAAGTTTTGTTTTTACCTTTCTTATCTTACTTTGTGTCAATGGACTTTTAATATATCCTTTAAAGGATCGATAACAAATTTTGATGCATAAATAACATATGATTGATTCTTATTAATTCCTTTTTATTAAAAAATATTTGTCATCAAATTAGCATCTTCCTGTACAAAATCAAACGAAGATAAAATAGCCACATTGAAAGTAATATGAACTTTATATTCACCTGGGAAGCCGATCTTAAGGGCATTATTAGCCAATCTTTCTATAACTTAAAATGTTCCATCCCTTCTTAGTTGTAGCTTAGATTTTTGTTTGCTTGAAAGCTTTTTCTTTTGCAAGTGCACCAAAACTCAATCTTTAGGTTCGAAAATCACTATCTTCCTCTATTTGTTAGCTTGGTTGACTCTTAATGTTTAGGCTTGCCTTCTTATGAAGTTTCTTCACTAAATCAACTTTCCTTTTACCATCTAAGTTACTGCTTTCACCTAAAGGATATGCACATGATCTAAAGAAGACAATAGGATAAATCTATGAATAATCTTAAGTAGTGTAAAAATTGTAATGTTATGGACAATAATATTATAAGTTCAATAAAAGGTAATGAATTTTCCCAAGTCCTAATATTCCTATCAACAATAACATATGACAATCCTCCTAAAGTCCTATTAACTACTTTGATTTGTTCATCAGTCAGTAGGTGACAAGTTGTAGAAGACAATAACTTAGTTCTCTATTTTCTCACAAACTCTTTTAAAGTAGTTGAAGAACTTAACATCTTTATCCGATGCTATAGTTCTAAGAATTCCATACAGTTTAATATTCTACTTAAAATAATTCAGTAATATAGTATGCATCATTAATTTGTTGACATGCAATAAAATATGACATCATAAAAATCTTATCCACTATTATAAAAATTGAATCTTTACCACTCCTAGATCTAGGCAAACCTAAAATAAAATTCGTTAAAGGATCTACCCATGATTTATAAAAAAAGGTGTATATAACCCATGAGATTGTACTATAGATATCTACCCATGATTTATAAAAAAAGGTGTATATAACCCATGAGATTGTACTATAGATTTGCCCTACCAAGTAACACATCACTCACATACCCTCTTTATATCTCTCCTCAGATATGGCCAATGGAGTCTTTTTAACACTAAAATTTCCCATCAAACTTCTTCCATGCAACTTTAAAACAACACCCTTAAAGATCTATAAGGCACATATAATTAGTTTTCTCTAAACAAATGCCCTTTATGTTTATAGAACTTTTTAAAAGTTGAAACCTTGCATAATTTAAACAAATTACTAAATTCAAGATCATTATTATTTGAGTCCCCATTATGCAAAAAAAAAAAACTAATCCATTTAGAATGCACAACACTAAAAAATGTATATCCCTTAGATAATGCATCAACTACTACATTTTCCTTAACTTACTTATACTATACCATATAAGAAAAAGTACCAATGGACTTTACCGACTTGGCATGGCTCATACTTAACTTACTTTGAACTTGATTATATTTTAGTGACTTATGATCTATATGTATCAGAAACTTCTTAGGTTATAAGTAATGTCATTATGTAAATGCATACTTCCCTTTATCATAAGTTAGGTAATTTAAGGTTGTCCTGCTGGGATTCTCATTAAATATACTATTGGCCTTCTATCCTACATCAACACTACTCCAATTGTTACATTTGAAGTACGACATTTGATTTTAAAGGTGTTGATAAAATTAGATAAAGGTAAGACCAGTGCTGAGCATAATTTCTTCTTCAATAGATGAAAGACTCTCTCTTGGTCTTCATGCCACTTAACCCCTACATCCTTCTTCATTATGTCAGTTCATAGTGTGTTAAAGTTCTTAACGAATCACCTATAAAAACTAGTCAACCTATAAAAACTCCTATCATCACGATCAGTTTTTGGTGCTAGTCACTCTCTAATAGCTATTACTTTCTCCTCATCTATAATAAAAAATATAACCTGTGCAAAAAGTACACTTCTTCAAATTGACATACAATTTTTCTCAACAAAGCATATGCAAAACCTTTTTTTAAATGCTCAACATGCTCAACAATAGCCTTGCTACAAACATGAAAGTATAAAACTACAAACTTGCCTAAAAATTCATGCAAAATATAGATCATCAATCGCATGAAAGTAATAAATATATTAGTCAAATAAAAAGGTATTACTAACCACTCATACAATTCATGTTTAGTTTTAAAGACAATTTTCCACTCATCTTCTTTTCTAATCCTAATTTGATATAACTACTATATTTTAAATCAACCTTAAAGAATAAATAAGTACCAAATAACTCATCTAGCCTATCATTTAATCTAGGAATAAGATGTCGATACTTTACAATAATTTTGTTAATGGTGCAAAAAATCTCCAAGTCCCATCTTTCTTCATTATTAGCAAAATAGAAATAATATATAGGCTCAAACCCTCCCTTACATAGCCCTTCTCCAAAATTTTCTATACTTGCTTTTGTATCTCTTATATCTCCTTCGTATTTATTCAAAGACTAGTTTCTTTGGAATTTGTACAGCCAAAGTAAAGTTAATTTGGTGCACTATTCCCTCCACTTGGTATATCCTCTTTGATAAGATCTTTAAACTCCTACAAAAGAGACATAATACCATTAGGTAAAGTAACATTAGCATTAACTTCATGAGAAATAAAAGATTCTTATAATAAGAAAAGGCATCTAATGCTTGACCAAGAATGGATCTCTTGCATCCCCACACTCGATACTAAGATCACACCTCTTCGTGTTTTGCTCTTACTTTTGCTTTGTCCAA
Organism: Erythroxylum baracoense; assembly: GCA_025629805.1. Lineage (NCBI taxonomy): Eukaryota > Viridiplantae > Streptophyta > Magnoliopsida > Malpighiales > Erythroxylaceae > Erythroxylum > Erythroxylum baracoense. Next base: position 17,268,042 of record JAOTAY010000009.1, on the reverse strand, counting down.
AGTATTTGAAAACTTTCTAGGTGTTTATTCTTGTTTCTTTTCTCTCACTCTCTCTTGCTCACTCTAATATATTTTGAGCTGATTTTTTTGTACTTGCTTTGATGACAATGGAGTGAGGGTGATTGCTTTGCCATTCATGATAAAAGAGTATCAATTTTTATACCTGTTATGCATGACCCTCCAATTGAATTGCTAAAGACGTCCTAACAAAATGTGTCCCACTTACATGGAAGCCACATTTTGTTACCCTAATCTTCTTACTCTCATTCAATTATTGTACGTTGTAGGGTTTAGGGTGTCTGGTACTATGTAGCTACAAATTCTCCACTAATTTCACAATGGTCACATTAATATAACTTTCTCAATCTATGATCATATTAAGCTCAATTTTTAATTGCACATCTGATCTAATATGAAATAGGCTCTCTCTTGATTTAGATTAGAAAAAAAAAAAAGTTACACATGAAGCAAAACGAGCCAACAAGTATTTAGACAACCAAACTGCAATTGCTATTTTAAGTAATTATATTTTCCATGATAAGACAATAATTTAAGATTAAATTATATCACTTAAAAAAAGAACAAAAGAATGGTGAAACTGAACTGTTTTATTGCAAGATCAAAAATCAAATTATAAATTTATTAACCAAAACTCTTACCAAAAGATAGATTTAAAGTAATAAGTAATAAATTAAAATTTTACAACTGTTAAGAGGAGGAAGAGTTGAAAACATCTCTTAAAGTTATATGAACACAAAAAAAATGTGCTAAATACTTGGTCAACAAGCCAAATCTTTAAGAAATGATTTCTGTAAATTTTTTGTTTTAATTTGACATTAAAAATGGGCTAAACTTGATATCAACAAATTATTTTGCTTCTGTCATGTTTGGCTCCAAAGCAATGCAGTGAATAAAACATAAAAACCTTCAGCGACAGAACCTTTTTGCTATCATATATTTCTGTCACTGTCTGACTTAACAGTAACGCTTAAACAGTATCTGTTGCTTTGTTCTTCTGTCGTATAACAGCAAATTTTGATATGAACTGCAATTTGTAGCTTAGTACGGGAGTGGTGTAAAGAGACATGCAGGATTTTGTTGAATTTGAAGGTATAGGTCTTGCCTGTCCACTAGTGAGCTGCAGGCCAATCTGGTTGGCGTTTCTCAGTATAAACCTGTTACATGCTAAGATTTGAACACTGCCAAGAAATCTTTTAGGGAAAAGATTATTGGTTGATAAGAGAATTTCTGTCTGATGAATGAAACTGAAAGCAAGCGTTCATCTCAAAAACTTCTGCTGGAAAAACACCTGACTGCTACAAAAACTAAATAAAATTGAATAATTCTTGGCTCTTGAGGACTGAATTAGTTCAGATATTAAATTTATGTTTTGGCCATAAGAAATACATAAAATACACAAAGATAACAGATTATGCTCTGAACGTTAATATATACTAACAAATAGGTTCTTTCTAATCAAAGAACAAACTCTACATATGGAGATCTAAATATAAACACACTGATCTATCAATTTCTACTTCTCGCATGCATGGCTGCAACGCATGATAGTCACAGCAACTCCTAAGCAAAAATTTTCCAGCAATTACGGTGCCTCAGTTTACACCTGATGTAATTTCATTAATCCTGTTACAATGCAGTAGAAAAATGTAAATATATCAGGCATCAAAACATTATGGGAATATGTTATCTTAGGCATCAAAACATTATGGGAATATGTTATCTTCCAGTCATTCAAAGTTCTACCGTGCTAAAAATCTTCAAATCAGCCAGTTTTTGCTCAAACTTAGACAAACGTGAAGTAACCATGTACCTTTTCTTAGTGAATTATTTTTGCAAATCGTCCCTTGATTCTGGTCCTGCCTTCTGCCCTAGCTTTCCTGGATTCATACCTAATGTGCTTATCGTATCTGTTATTTTGTTTTGAAAGAAGAATGTTAGCTTAGAAATAACACGTATGATAAGAAGAACCAGAATGAAATTCCTTACCAAGTTGCTCAACAGTTCTTCACAGCGTAGAAGGATTCCCATGAAGATAATAACGATTATGATAGTATAATTTCATGCGATAAACATTTTGATAGCATTTCTTGCAAATTTTGTACTATGAACTTCCCAACCAAATCATTCATCCAAGCACAATTCAGAATCTATGATTAACTTACACAGAATTAACTTCATCAGAGCATTGGAGATGAACTATCAAAATCTTGGATATCACAAATCAATTAAAGAATAGCAATCAATCAGACTTGATAACTTTATCCATCATATTTGGATTGAACTTTGTGAATCTATTTACAGCTAATCTTCTTTCTTCCTCCTGAAAATTTGTTAAAATTTTCTAATTCATGTAGGAAATTCCAGTAAATTATATTAAAGATAGGGTCATTCACCCTTAAATGTGTAGCTGTTAAACGAATGTGAATTTGAGAAATCGTACCTTCTTGTTTTCTTCTTCTCCTTGTACCGTGAGATTGCAGAGTCTCTCTCCTGACTGTTTATTTCATGGGATGCAACTTTTGGGAGTAGTAATGAGGTTGAATGCATAAAAGGATGTGTTTGTGCTTCACCACCATCATTAGTATTACTAGCACTACCACCAAAATCAGACTGTTTGTCTGGAACAGCATAGCCTTCCTCCAAGTTGGTTTTCAGTGTTGCAGAAGAAAGAAAAGTATTGTTTATAGCCTCATCAGTATCATTTAACCAGGGAAAACCGTTTTCCTGCATCTAGGAATGAACTTGTATTAAGTAATCCAGAAGAAGAACATATCTCATCATTCAAAAACGAAAATTTTGAATAAAGAAACTTGATGACGAGTTCACTAGCGATTACTGTTTGGATTAACTAATCACAACCGGGGCACTCACTAAAAATATCTCATTGGTACTAGCAACCACAGAAAGAAAGAAAGAAGAAAAATAAATGCACATTATGATCCCAATCTCAAATCATAAAATCTTGGCATAGTTAAGGGGTGGAATTAATCCAAAAACCCACCCAAAAAAAATATTATTAGCAGCAAATCAATGATCATTGAGAAAGGAAGGAAGAAACTTGCAAGAAGAGGATTCAAGCAGATCTAGTAACCCCTACCCATTTTCCATGTTATAATAGAAAAGTTTACAGACCCTATACCTGAAGGAGTTATGAAAAGTAAAGAAGCTTTACCTCATAGTCCGGGAAAGAAGTAAGCCTTGTTTCGTGCTCATAACCCTTAAACAGATGTGTGCTGCCAGGGGACTGAATAACATTTACAGGGTGAAAGTCTCCATTTTCATAACTAATAAGGTTAGGTTCCAGGCTCGCTAGTTCACGAAGCTGACGAAGTATTTCTTCTTTGTATTGCCCACAAGCAGCGTTACGATTCTGATTCAAGAATGATAGCCTGAGCCAAGTCAAAATCACAATAACCTATGGGAAAACTTAAGTAATACTTAGGCCCCAAGAAATAAACTATAGCCTAGATAATTCAAGAAATAGAGAAGAGACAAACGAGCAAAACAAATGAAACAAGCTTGTCCTCCAATTTCCAAGTACCCAAACATGAATTTGAGCAAGAAAAAAGTACATGGATATGTGAAACCAGAAAAACCTACATATTCAGTGAAGGAACCTAAAAGCCTACAACTTTCATTAGAAGGTTGACAATTCCATCAAAAGGTAACGGTTCACTCCCTTCACAAGCAGTATTAAAAAACACAAAAGCAAATGAAAACTCAAGAGAAGCAAATAGATGATTGCCTTAGGCAAAGGAGGTACTCCCAAAGCCTGGAAATTGTGATCCGAGTCACTAGAAGCTATCAACTCGTCCATGCTAACCACAGTAGGACTCTCCCAAACTAACAAATCCGGGTACCCATCAGCTAAACACGACCCATCTTGCTCAGACCCAAGAAAGCCATCACCCTTTTCACCTAAAAGAAGCGTTTTTTTGCCGCCAAGTTCTTCAAGGCCCAAAACAGTCACCAACTCGCTCACTGAAGGATACTCTGTAAACCCCTCAATTGGCCTCCGATTGTGCAAGGAAGAAGAAGAAGAAAGACCGTGCCTTTCCCAGTCACAATTTTGGCAGAGAACACAGTGCTCTGTTTCGCAGAAGATTGAAACTGGTGCATCATCACAGGCGTCGCAGAGCTGTGCCCGTGTATGCTTGGAGAAGAGCTGATTTGTTGAGTGAACTTCGCGATCGCAGGCAAGGCATAGCTTGGCAGAGTCAGCTCTGCAATAAAGAAGTGCTGTGGCTTCGTTACAGTAATCACAGAGCCGTCCTTTTTGCTGCTCCTGTTTGGGTTTCATGGTCTGCTCTTGATTTGTAGATGGTCTTGAAGCTTCAGTGATTTGGCTGCCCAGACATCAAACAATGTCTTTCATGTCTTCGGTGTAACGAAACGGTAAGAAAAGGATAGCCTTAATGAGTCCCTAAAAGGACCTTGGTTTTTACAGGGACAGATACAGAATGACAACATCTTAGCGTTTCTTGCTGCACAAGGATAAGAAGAATCTTGAAAGAGTTGTGTTGATTTGTCTTTCTTCCTATAATTAAGAGATTGATATGATGGTTTGGACCTTTTTGGATAGTGGACACAGGGGCCTTGCCGCTGCCTAAAGTTCAAAGTTCTTGATTCAGTTGCTAGACTTTGTTTGGTTTAATCTTATATGCTTTAACGAGTTTTGGGAAGGCTTTAGAAGCCATTGATCAAGTAGGTCATTAACTTCAACTGAGGCCAATGACACTGTGGCGAACGTGAGCCTATACTAACCTTCAACAGCTTTCAGATGTCATTCTTATTGAAAAGGATGGTTATTACTGACCATATTCACTACAAATATCGATTTTTAATGGAAAGGTTTTACCAATATAAAGCGAAAAGGAAAAAAACACAAGATGTTACAGTGGGAAGTGTGTGTTGCCTACTTGGATCTCTTTTAAAGAATCTCAAATCAAGTAAAAGAGTTTGCACTAGAGGCCTTCCAACCTAAGATCAAAAGGGTTGAGTTCCAGGATTCTTGGAATCTCGCAATGCACTTAGGATTCAAATATTGATGGTGCCATAACATTAGAAGAACTACAACGGATTGTGGTCAATGTGGTGTGCTGTTCCTGCTTACTCTTCATTAAGGACCATTACTTACATTGTAAGCTTCACTCAATTTAGCTTTTGTCTTTTCGGCGACACATTTGACATGTCAACGTCCTCATTCATTGGATGTGATGTGCTGCACACCCTTTCCTTTCCAACGTGGTGGGGCTTTTATTACAGGACTTGCACGACATTAGGCCACGAAGCCCTACATACATACATTTGTCACCTAAAAAGATCAGCCTCGCCATACGAAAATCTTGACAGATTTGAATGGTTGTGTGAATTTCCCGAGTCTCATATGGCTTTGGACGGTGAATCAGTGTTTCAAAATGGTTGCAAATTATCTACTCCCGATCTCAAACTCCAACATCATCTTTTTCTTTTTGATCAAAATTATATTTTAAACGCCATAATTTAAACTGAACATTAATATTTTGAGAATTTAAATTGAGCTTCAATATATACAAAAACGTTCAAACCGAATCTTATAAGAACAAAATTTGACAAAGGTTACTCTTTATTACTTAAAATTTACATCATATATGACGTAATTTATTTTAAACTTTTGTATATTAGTGAGACCCACTCTTTGCTAATTTGATCCTATTATTTTTGAATAAAAGTGGGTCCAACAACGAGGTGTAAAACACCATTTTGAGTCCGGTTATTCTTCAATTCTCACCATTTTGAGCTTCTTTTGCGACGTTTTTGACGGTGGTTCCACTTTCTTACGTTGGGATGCCGTTAACTCCATCGACTTTGATCCAAATATTGGAAAATCGGAACATAATATCATTCCAATTGTGCAATAATTACAAATTTTTTTGTATTTTAATTTTTTAAAAATTAATATCAATTTATTTTTATAAAATGATTAACACATAAATTATAATAAAGCATAAATTATAATTTATGCCATATTTTGAAGCTTTATTTTTATCTTGTTGTATTCTTCGAACTATTTCTGAAATCGATTCATCTCAACCATTGTAACCACATAAGTGTCTGAATTCTAATAGTATTTGCAAAACAGGATGAGAGAACTTTGTAACTCTTACAGAGAGAGTTAAGCAAGAAGTTCTAACTCCATACAGTTTAAGTCTATTTATAATAGGATTCGAACATTTTAGTAATTTAATTGAAACTAAATTCTAATTTTAATTAAACTTTAATAAGAATTGTAAATTAAATATCAATTATACCCAAGATAAGATCCAACATCTTATATTGATCCTTACTTATTAAATATCTCATATTTAACTATAAAGTTTCTTAAACTTTACAATCAAGTCCAACTTGATAAAATATCTTTGCTCTCTTAAACTTATTATTTATGTAAGACCGATTAAATTTTCAAATATGTTGACAATGATTATAAATTTTAATTCTAATTCATAATTAAAATTAGGCAAATTAAAACTCATTTTAATTTATCTATAATTCTTAAATTAAATAATTTATAATTATTTATTAAAATCGACGGCCAACAACATATTACGACCAGTCCTAATCCTAAGCAGGAATAGACAGGTTATCTACCCAGGGCCTATTCTCATAGAGCTCCTCTAAATTTTATTCCTGCAGTTCCTTAATTTCATTTATTTGAATGTTATACAAAATTTTTTACATCTCCCTTGTCGTAGGACACCAATCTCCTTTCAACATTTTTGGCACCTCTTGCCAGGGGCCCACTCTCAATCTGTTCGACATTCTAGCAATTTTATTAATGTTTCTTTTTGAAAAAATTATCCTTTAATGTTAACCGATCTTTCAGACTTTTTTTTCAGTTTCTATGTTCAAAGTTAACATTCAAAATTACTATTAACTTCTTGTGTTTATAAATTCTTGTAGTATTTAGGTGTATTTCTTAAACTCAATTTTTTTATATTTCCATCAACATATAAATCTAAAATACTCAATTAAATAATTGTCAGTAAAAGATTTTCACAATTGTAACTTACTAATTTTAAGTGATAATTTAAAGGTAAATCTCTGACTTTTTCAATGTATTTTTAGCTTAGTAAATCTTTGAATATCGAGTGATAATTGATTGCAACACTTGTGGTTCATTTACTTATAATTATTTTTCTAGTGCAATAAATCTCTAAATTTATTATATATAAAATTGAACTTTATTTAATTTACATTTTAGCACTCTCTAGGTCCTTGAATAAATTACACTAAAAGAATAACTCACTTCAAAAAATATATAATTAAATAAATTAGTTATTTACTTTGTTATTTTAGTTATTGTATTCTAAAAAAAGTATTATTTATTTGTATAGTATTATTTAAGTGTTACAAAATTTATCCTTTTTATTTTATTTATATTTATTTAAACTAACATAATATTAAATTTACTTAAAATATTAATAAAATTTATTTGAATATGTGGATTTATAAATTGAGTCACTTATGTATGGATATTAAATTTTAATAATAAAAATATACTTTTAAAGTTTACATATTTATATAGGGATGACAATGGACTAGCCCCGCCAATTTTTAAAAAAACTTTTTTAAATTTAAAATATAAAACATTGTTTTTTTAATTAGATCTCGGCTTAGGCTACCTAAGCCTAAGCCTACCCGAGACCCAATTTTTCTAAATAAAACGATATTGTTTTGCTTACAACAATTGGGCTTTGAGTCAGTATGGGCCTGGGCCTAGCCTATGGGTCGACCCATTAAAAACAACTAAATTTGGGCCCATGTGCCAGCCATTGCCATCCTTATATTTATATATTGTTGATTTAATGGGGCCAACTTTTTTAACCTTGCCTAGGGCCTATAAAACATTAGGAACGACCCTAATTATGACCACCCAAATATTTAAGAATGTCAAAATAGTTTTGACTAACCTTTCCGTGAATGATTTTGTTGTATAATTCAATCATTTCATCATACAATGTTTCGACTAGACATAGAGCATAAAATTAATGTCTACTCTATTTTGAGTCCAATCATATTAGTTCTCTGTCATTAGCTATAGATTCATATTAATGACATTTTAAAACTATTTACAAAGTATCATTCCACCTTGACTAAGGATTCCCTGAATCAATACTAGTCGAGAACAATGAAACATTATCCTTAATTACTTTAGGGTGATGAATCCTATCTAGATCACACAACTACCTCCATATGGTTCATGCTACATCCAATGACTACCAATTGAATGACCCATGATTAAATAGGTCATAAATAGTATCAAAATATAACAATCCATAAACAAGATAACTTTGTAGACTTCAAGTCAAACGATCACTTATACAATCATTACAATGAGAATTCCATAGACATGCAAGTAATGTTTCAAATGGTTTTCTCATATTAGGTCAGTTCAGTGAACTCGTTCTCTAATAAGCACTCACACGTTTGTTTAAGCACCTCCTTACTTTAGCCTATGAGATTGACTAATTACTTCATAAGGAAAAACATAATGTATGCTAGCCTTTTTACATTCTATTAATGTCCAATCTTAATAGAACAATGACTAAGAACAATTTAGGAATAATATATAAATGCAATATGTATCTAATTATAATTTCATTTGCAATGTATAATTATTACATGGATTTTATTATATACATCTAAACATGTACAAGATAAAGAATGTCTATATATCACTGAACTATAACCAATCGATTAGTTGAAGGGCATAAACTAACACCACAAAGGGTCTATAATAGTCACAGTGTCTTGATACAAGACATTACTATAGGTGATAATCAAATTTGCACCACCATGAACATTATAAATAACTTTAATAACATTACAAGGACTATTATATGCTAGATAAGAAATAAAATCTGTCAGTCAACTTTTAGCTATCTATTTTAATAAATCTCATGTGGTTTTCACTTCTGTTATGGGGTTTTGATGAATAGTGGAAGAATTCAATGTTAGTCGCAATTTAGTTATTTCTGGTGAGATAGAATTAGAGTTTGTAAACATGTCAGTGTTGCGTGTTTCAGTTGGTGGTTCGCATGCTTTTAGGATGAATTCTATAGGCTTTTTGTTGTGTAAAGGTGATAAATCTTTTGATTAGTTAAGCGTTCATAGTAATTTTGGGTTAGAGTACTCGCAAGTGGCTCTTGGAGTGAACCACAGTTGTGTAATCTAACAAAGCAATCAATCTGTTGTGTGTTTAGGAGGTGGAGGGTATGAGGTTGATGTAACAAAAGATGTGTTTCTTAAGTCGATTGTTTTAGGCTAGAATTTCACTTATGGGTTGATAGATAGGAATTTTTTGACAATTTATTGGGGCCCAGGTTGGTCTGGTGAACTCAAAAGGTATTGTTGAAACTTATCACATGCATACACTACTGCGAGTAGTTCCTTCTCAATAGTGGTGTAATTCAACCGAGGTTCTGCAAAGGTCTTACTAGCATAGTAAATCACATGCAACCTCTTATCTTTCCTTTGGCCCAGTACCCAACCTATAGCTTGGACGCTTGCATCACACATAATTTTGAATGGAAGTGTCTAGTCTGGTGGTGATAGAAATGGTGCTAATATTAATGCCTCCTTTAGTTTGTTAAATCCAGACATACATTTGCCATCAAACAAAAAGGGCATATCCTTGACTAAACAGTTTGTCCAAGGTCTTACGATTTGTGAAAAATCTTTGATGAATCGACAGTAAAATCTTGTATGACTTAAAAATCCTCACACACCTTTTACATTACTTGGCGTTGGAAGTTTTTCTATCACTTATGTTTTTGCTCTGTCGACTTCAAATCCTTGGTGTGAGATTTTATGTCCTAGCACTATCTCTTCTTATACCATAAAATGATATTTCTCCCAATTAAGCACCAAGTGTGACTCTTCACATCTTTGAAGAACTCTGTCCAAATTAGTTAAACACATTTCGAAAAAATCTCCAAAAATTGAAAAATTATCCATGAACACCTTTATTATATCTTTGAAATGTAACTAGGGCATTGTAAAGTCTAAAAGGCATTCGTCTGTACGCGAAGTTACCATAAGGGCAAGTGAATTTAGTTTTTTCCTTATCATCAGGGTAGATGAAGATCTGATTATATCCCAAATATCCATATAGGAAGTAATAAAATGAATGACCAGCTATCCTTTCTTTCATTTGGTCTATGAACGGAAGAGGAAAATGATCTTTCTTAGTCACAGAGTTGAGTTTGCGATAATCTATACATACTCTCCATCCTGTGACCGTTCTTGTTGAAATTACTTCTCCACTATCACTTTCTATTACAGTCATTCCACCCTTCTTAGGTACATATTATACTGAGCTGACCCATTCACTATCGGAGATGGGATAAATTATCCCTGCATCTAAGAGTTTGATTATCTCCTTCTTGACCACCTCCTTTATGTTAGGATTCAACCTTCATTGATGCTCCCTCACTGTTCTACATCCTTCCTCTAGGTTTATTCAATGCATGCAAACATTTGGGCTTATGCCTCGAATATCATCAATCTGCCATCCAATGGCTTTCATTCGCTTTCTAACAGAATTTACCACCTTACTTTCTTGCTCTCATTCAATTGATTGGAGATTATTATCGATAACGTTTTAACTTCACCTAGAAACGTATATCTGAGATGTGTAGGTAAAGGTTTAAGCTCTAATGTTGGTGGTCTTTCTGTAGATGGTGGTATGGGTGCTTCAGTTTAAACCAATTTATCTTGATGCATCTAAACATCCGACTCCTCCATCTCATAGTCTCCTTTAGATTCAAGTTTCTGATATCCATTGTCTGTCTCTGCTTCCATTGACTGTACTTCTGCGATGGAACTCTCAACTTATTCTTGCACATTTTGATCCATAATTTCAACCTTCATATATGTGATGCTCGTTATTGGATTCTTTAAGGCCTTATTCATATTGAATTCTATCTGATTCTCACCTATTCGAAGTGTTAATTTCCCTTCGTAAATGTCAATTATGACTTTCCCTGTATTCATAAATGGTTGACCTAGGATTAGTGGACAGTTCTTATCTTCTCCAAAATTAAGAACCACAAAATCTATAGGAATAATGAACTTGTCCGCTTGCAACAGAACGTCTTCCACTATTCCAAATGGTCTTTTAATGGATTGATCAGCTAACTGAATTAACATCGATGTTGGCTTGACCTTACTTAGTCCTAACGTCTTAAATATTGACTAAGGCATAAGGTTAATGCTTTCTCCTAAATCACACAAACACTTTGTAAATTCAAATTCACCAACCGCACAGGATATTGTGAAACTTCCTAAATCTTTCAATTTAGATGACTTTTGGTTAGTGACTATGGAACTACAAGTGCCAGTTAGACTTTTCGTCTGATTATCTTCCCAAGTACGCTTCTTTGATAATATGTCTTTTAAAAATTTTGCATATTTAGGCATGTGTTCTAACGTCTCTATAAAGGAGAGATTTATATGTAGCATCTTTAATTTCTCAATGAATTTTGCAAATTGTGCTTCTAACTTCTTCTTTTGTAATTGTTGAGGAAAAGGGATTTTATGTTAGACCCTGAAACTTTTCTTAGAAAATTTCGAGCAGTACATGAGAAGTGTAGATAGGTTCATGTTTTGCTTTGGTGATTTTGGTAGTGAGAGACTATGAAATGGGAAGAATTAGGGTGAAAGTGATGA
>JAOTAY010000009.1:17216958-17239772 GCA_025629805.1 Erythroxylum baracoense | reverse complement strand
TCCAATCCAATTGAAATCTAATACCTTAACTGATTTTTGTCATTTGATTAAATCTAGTCGTTTTAATTCATACCTTGGAATTTTCATATTTCCTTGATTTGCTTACTTTACTTTATTTTATTTTCAAATCATTCAATTCTTGATAGTCCGAGTAATTTTTCATCATTTAATTTAATTGTCTCACGTGTTGGAATTTTCCTTGGGTACGATATCTGGTTCTTACCGATTTATATTACTTGTCGACGGGGTGCGCTTGCCACTAATTGGTCTAGATAGAATTTAATTTATATTGTTTTGTTTAGACCGCAACGTTGTTCCTTCTATAAGTGCGTTCAATTTTAGGATTTAACTGAAGTAGTTGATCATTGTTCAAATTTCTTGAATGCCTTAAGTGCATACAGCTCCTAAAATAAAACAGAGAGAAAGGGTTTTTAAGTAATTAATGGAAGAAAACTTAAGGTAAATAAAAAAATAACTAGAATTAATAGTAGCAAATATAAATTAGTCCTCGGCAACGGTGCCAAAAACTTGGTCAACAAAATATGCAAGTGAACAGAGTCATTTCTAGTACCTACATATCAAGTATTCCAAGGTCATATCCCACGAGGACTAAAATACTCACTACTAACTTAATCCTAATTACTTAAACCAAAATGATAAGGAATTTAAAAGATGATTGGATTAGAGCAAACAAGGAATTGTGAAGAATGTAAATAAAGAAACAACGAAAATTTGATGGTTTAGACTTAGGGCTTTGGGATTCACCAATTTAAGAGATTGATCGATAAATTATGGAATTGATTGAATGGCAAGTTATAATAACAATTGTACAAATTAACTTATATTCTCTGTCAAGACATGCAAGAATACCCAACTAGTTGATTATCATCTCTCAATGTGAAATCTAACTAGTCAAATTCTTTAAGACCAAGCAACCCTAAGTTATCACACTAGTTTAGGATATCTCTATCACTAAATCTAATATGTTTATCTTCTTAATGTAAAAATCATACTTCACCTCTCAGTCCATCATATGATTCCTAAGATTGCATCTATGGTAATCAAGCATAAAAACAATAATGAAGCTCAAGAAAGATAAATATAACCCAAGAACTTTCATTCAACATCAATCAATCTATAAGACATCAATTAATCCTCAAAATAGGCTACATCCCTAATCATAAATGGGGTTTAGTTCCAAAACATGATAAAAGAATCTGAACAAATAAAGACAAGCAACATTCAAGAAAGGGTAGAAAGAGAAAGTTGAAAGAACACAAAACAAGATTGCTTCAATCCTCCTTCTTCATCCTCTTTTTCCTCTTCTGGGTTCCTCCTATCTTGCTACCTCATTTTTAGTGCCAGAACCCCTATTTAAGTCTTTAAAATGAGTATTTGTAGTGACTTGGGGTCAAAGAAACCTAGTTTTTACTAAACAAGGGAATAAAGATCGTATCTGTGTCATCAAAGTCCGTTAGGCGGACATGATGTCTGTTAGGCGGACTTTCTCGAGTCTCTAGAGCAATTTTGGGCAGTGAATGTCTGTTAAGCAAACTTTATGTCTATTAAGCGGACATTCACAGGTGTTTCAGCCTTCCTTCTCCGTTCATGTTCGTTTGGTGGGATATGATGTCTGCTAGGCGGACATACATTAAGCATCTTTCAAAATTTGCACTTCTGACCCTTCAAAAGGCCAAATCTCTCCTCGAGATCTTCACAGAAGTTGTACAGCTCGAAGTCTTCTTCAAAAGCATACTTGAATGGCCTTAATCCAACATCCACAGGCAAAGTTATGTCTTTTGACCCAAAATCTCTCCAATTATACCTATTAAGCAATAAAGTTGAAATGAGTTAGAATTAACCAAATAAAATGAATAATTCACATGAAGATAAGTCAAATTAGTTCCAATTCATCCTAAAATCATATATAAATAATTTGACTTATTGGTGAATCCTAGGTCAGAGGATATTAATGTGGTGAGGGAATTTTCAAAGGTATTCTTAAATGAATTACTAGATCTATTGGCTTAACAAGAGATAGATTTTACCATTAAGAATATGTCAAGAGTTGCACTAATGTCTATTGCACCTTATAGGATGCTTACTGTTGAGTTGTATGAGTTAAAAAAATATTTAAAGGAGTTAATAGAAAAGGGCCTTATTAGAACAAGAACGTCACCTTGGGGAGCTTTAGTGTTTTTTATGAAAAAAAAGGATGGTAGCGTGAGACTTTGCATAGATTACCGATAGCTAAATAGGTGACAGTAAAGAATATGTTCCCATTGTCGAGGATATGTTATCTTTTAGATCAGCTGAGGGGAGCTGTCATATTTTCTAAGATTGACTTTAGATCAAGATATTGGCAGTTGATGATAGTTGAGTCAAGTATTCCTAAGACAATTTTCGTACACGGTATCACCTCTTTGAGTTCCTAGTGATGCATTTTACGTTGACTAATGCACTAGCTGCATTCATGACGAGAATTTTTAGGAGTATCTAGATCAGTTTATGATAGTTTTCATTAATGATATATTGGCGTATTCTGGGAGTAAAAAGAAGCATGAACATTATTTGACAATTTTGTTACAGATTCTAAAGAAGAGACAATTATATGCTAAGTTGAGTAAATGTGATTTTTTTATAGAACGGGTAGTTTTCCTTGGACATATGGTGTCCTAAGAGGAAGTGATGCCTGATCCTACTAAGGTAAAGGCAACTATAGAGAGGGAGTCACGTAGAAATACGTTAGAGTTAAGGAGTTTTTTTGGACTTGTTAGGTATTATCATAAATTTATAGAAAGATTTTCGATGATAACTAGATTATTGACCAAGCTGTTGAAGAAAGGAGTTTAGTTTAAGCGGAACAATTAGTGTTAAGAGAGTTTTAAGGAGTTTAAGCAGAGATTTACTTCCAATCCAAATTTAATGCTACCATCGAGTGGTGGAGGTTTTGAGGTATATACTAATACCTCAAGGATAGGTTTAGGGTGTGTATTAATGCAACATGGAAAAGTGGCTTAAACCTTTCATCATTTGCAGTTGCATAAGTTGAATTATCCCACCCATGATCTGGAGCTAGTGGTGATTGTGAATGCTCTTAGGATTTGGAGACATTATTTGTATGGGGAGACATTCCAATGCTTTCATATCATAAGAGTCTTAAGTAAATCTTAACTCAGAGGGAGTTAAAATTAAGGTAGAGAAGATGGATCAAGCTGCTAAAGGATTATGATTGTACTATTAATTACCATTCAAAGAAGGTTAATGTAGTGGCGAGTGCTATCAATAGGAAAAGCTTAGGTTTGATGACTAGTTTGAGCAGACACAGTATGACACCACAGGTAGAGTTAGGAGCACTAGAAATGAGATTGGAGATTAATCATGTGAGTGATTTATTGGCAACATTATAGGTTTAACCAAATTTGGCAGATAGGATCAAAGAGGCATAAGCTCGAGAATTTTGTCTGACGCAGATGAGAGAGAGAGTGCAATAGAGTAGGGGGATTAACTTTTCAGTAAGAGCAAATGAAGGGTTGGTGATTAAAAGGTGATTTTATGTTCCAAATGTAAATAAATCATAAGAGGAAATTTTGAAGGAAGCTCATAGTGCACAATATGTTATGCATCCTAGTACTACAAAAATTTATCAAAACCTGAGACCTTATTACTGATAGCTAACAATGAAGAAAGATGTAGCAAAGTTTGTGTCGAGGTGTTTATCCTATCAGCAGGTCAAGGTAGAGCATCAGGCACCAGCAAGAAAATTAAGACCCTTAGCCATTCCATTGTAAAACTGGGAGAAAATTATGATGGATTTCATTGTAGCGTTACTGATGACTAGACATAAACATAGTTCAGTTTGGGTGATTGTGGATAGGTTTACTAAATCAGCTCATTTCTTACTTGTACAATTGACAGACTTCTAGGTTGGACAAGCTGGCCAAGTTATATGTTGATGAGATTGTGAGGTTACATGACATTCTAGTGTCTATCGTATCATATCAAGATCCACAATTTACTTCCCAGTTTTAAATGAGTTTATAGAGTGCTTTAGGGACTAGGTTGAAATTGAGTATTACATTTCACCCTCATTGGATAGACAATAGGAGCATACGATTTAGAAATTGGAGGATATGATGAAAGCTTATATGTTGAACTTGAAGGATGATTTGGATAGATATCTACCTTTGAGGAAGTTTACATAAAATAATAGTAATATCACTCTAACATTAATATGACACCATTTGAGGCATTATATTATAGACAATGTAGAGATCCAATATGTTAGGATATAAAGGATACTAGATTGTCAGAGGGACCGGAGTTGGTTCAGGAGATGATGGAGAAAATAGGGGCCATAAGGCAATGCTTGAAGGCTGCTCAATATCGACAAAAGAATTATGCCAATCAACATCATCAAGAGATGGAGTACAATGTTTAAGATATGGTATTTCTACAGGTATCACCTTAAAGGGGGATTCTGAGGTTTTGTAAGAGAGAGAAGTTGAGTCTGACATATATTGGGCCATATGAAATTGTATAACATGTACAGTCGTTAGCGTAAAGACTAGCCTTACTACCAGAGTTATCATAGATTCATGATGTGTTCCATATGTCGATGTTGAGATGGTACTAGTTGGATCCTATACATATTATATCGAGGCCTAAGATCGAAGTTACAAATGATATGACTTATAAAGAGGTGTTAGTGGAGATATTGGATAGACATACTAGGAAATTAAGGAGACCGGAGATTCTGACGGTGCGAGTTTTATGGAGTCATCATTGTTATCTAAGAGAGGCGACTTAGGAGTTCAAGGATGAAGTTCGACGTTAGAATCCTCATTTGTTTAGATCCTTAAGTACGTAATTTAATTTCAAGGAAGAATTTCTTTTAAAGGGCAGAACTGTAAAGCCCACAAAAGTAAACAAAAGAGCCCATCTATCACTAATCAACCCAGCCTATAAAACAAATAAACAGAGGGTTATATATATATAAGAAGATAATAATTGGGAAATTAAACACCCAACAAAAAAGATTATCTTCTTCTTCTTCCTCTCCATTTTTATCTAGCTGGTAAGTGTTTAAATGCACTATCTTTCTCCTACATCTGAAACTTTTCTCACGTGTTCCCTCATTTTGTTTGTTTTGCCCTGAAATGTGAGGAAATTGGGGAGGATAACGACGCAAAAATCCCTAAAAGGCGTGGACTTCACATAGGTAAAAAAATTTTAACAACAATTATATGCCTTTTATTATGAGTGTTAGTCATCTTACATTAACTTATAGATGGATTGTACATTGTGATTGTATGGGACAACAAACTGAAGACATGAAAAAAATAAAAAATGGTGAAAAGGTGGCTAAAAAATGAGAAAAAGAGGAGGTAGGAGAAGAGGAGAGAGTGAAGAAGAAGGAAATTTAGGAATATTTAAGTTGTATTTAGAGGAAAAATAGGAAATGAAAAAATTTAAGGATAAAATTGGAATTTGATTCCTAGTAGGGTATTTTATATTAAGAAAACTAAATGAGGGCAAAATTTGAGTTTTAATAGTTAATGGTATTTTAGTAATTATAGTGGTTAAGTTAAGTAAAGATATTTTTAATGATTAAGAATAAAATAGAAAAAGGAATAATGTTGGATTATTAAATATAATTGAGTTGAAATTTTTTCTTTAGTAAATTTAATAGAATTTTGTAATATCTAGATTCGAAGGTCAGATTAAGGAATAAATTGGACTTATTAACTAGTTGAGTCTAAAATTCACGTAAGGATAACCTCATACTGTACTCTTAGAATAATGTATGGTTCTTGAAACTTTGAATTTTGTTATTCGTAAACAATTTTGTAGCAAATCATATTTTGAATTAACTTTAATTAAATTAATGATTAATAGATGTTTATTTATTTAAAATAATTAATAAACTATAAGGTGTTTCGCTTTTATTTTTTTTACATATTATGAGATGTATCACTTGTTAATTCAGCAAAAAATGTATCAATTAAATTTTTAGTTATGCATAAGTATAAGTAAGAATATTAACATAAATAAATCACATTCATCAAATTAAATAGAGACTGACTTATAATAAGTTATGAATAAATGCTGCAAATCGTGAATATATGGCTTACCTGTGATAGGCTATATTCGATGGTCATAGATTAATAGGTTGGTTAAAAATGAGTGAGCAATAATTAAGTATCTATCCGTGGAGTAGGTACCGGGGTAGCCTGAGTCCCGAGGATGTCCTATGTTGATGACTAAGTATCGGAGTAGTATTGAGATATCTTATGCCTATGGTAGGTATTGAAGTGGTATTGAGGTACAAAATTAGATTGAGAAATTAAGGTACCTTATCTAATCACATTTCCTTTTAGTGAGAAATTATGATGAGTAGAGATGAGCTGACAAATCATTGAATGTAAGCCTACTAGGTTAAGAAGGGCCTAGGCAATTCAGTTAATTATGAGATAAAATATAAATGACAGTAATAAAATAATATTAAGCTTGATCATTGCTATGATGAAATTTTGGATGTTTGTTAATTATTTGGATAGGCTAAGTAATGTTATGTATTTTAGTATTATATGTATGTTTTAATTGCTTAATTAATTTATATATATATATATATTGAGTTATTTAATTTTAAAGGTGCAATCAGTTACCCTTATTGAGTAGGCAACTCATCCCTTGCAGCTATTTTTTTAGGAGATAGTGAGATCATCGATAACCACAATACATGTTATTGAAAGAGTGGAGTTTAGCTAGAGTATACAGATTAAATAGAGGAAAGATGTTTTATTGTATGTATTTTTGAATGTGACATTTTGGTTAGCCGTGCTTGTATAGATGAATTTTTATGACTGATGAATATCCTTTTATTTAGAACTAATGAAAATTTTGGTACTTAACGTTATACTTTGGGAAAAATCAGGATAGATGTGGTTTAAGAATTATTGGAGCGTCACAATAACAACAACCAAATTCGTGTGTTATGGAGTTGAGATTAGTGAAATGGGAAGTGCTTACTCTTGAAACCACATTCAATAGATAGGTGCACTCAAGTCAGTGTTCGACAGAGTAGATCTCAGGCGTTGAGGTGCTTGCACTTTTCACTTCGTTGGGAGCTGAGGCGGTCGCGTTCTCAGTTGAGAACTGAGGATCCAGATCTGAGGCATTCTCACTTCAGATCTAGGTAGCTCGCGTTCCTCTCACTTCAGTGGGTCAACCGTGTTCCTCCTGAGTCTCCTTAAGCCTCATTCCTTCTACTGACTAGGTCCTTCAACGGCATCACCTCGGGATCGAAGGGTAGACAGTAGGTGTTGGCGAAGCATGGTGAATGCTGGCGTGAAGGGCATTGATTTCGATTTTGGTTTTTGTAAGTCTTTCAATACTCTTTGGGGCATAGTAATAAGCTTTACTACTTAGATCTAAACTATTGGGCATTAAGACTCTCTCACAGTGGTGGAGGCTTTAGCCTCTCTCGAGGTCTCTCCCTGATGGAGCTGGGTTCACCCTCCCTTTTGAAAGCTGAATTTCCCGCTCTCTCTAGAGAAGTGCTCCTCGGCTCATCGACTGTGAAGAAACTTGGAAAATTAGGTGCAGTTAGGACAACCTTGATTGACTCTAGAAGGGAGTATGCTTAGCGAAACAAGTTACGCACTCAACATCACAAAGGTACCCTTGAATATTATCAAAATGTTTTGAATAATGGATTATTAACACCTCCGATTGAACTCCTGAAGGCTGGAGCACAAGCATGGTCTTCAGCCTTGATTAGGTTTTTCTAGTCCAAACGACTAGCCTTCCTTGCGGTGAATGCCTGGGCTATGGCCAAATGGGGCAAAAAAGGACTACAAAAAGTGATGCTATGTGAAGATGGTACATTTTTATTCAAATTTTCCAATGATTCTCACTTGAATGAGATTTTGGAACAGGGTCCATGGCATTTCAAAGACCAACCATTGTTTATACAAAAAATGGAGGCCGGGAGTGGATATAGATTAGGAGCAATTCGATGTTCTCCTTACGTGGGTTCATTTTCACAACTTAACATTGGAGTTTTGAATGGTGGAGGGTCTAAGCCACTTGGTTAGTTCTTTGGGGAAGCTAGTGTGTATGGGCACATAAACCACCTCCATGGAAAGGATCTGCTATGGGAAACTTTGTATTGAAATACCAAAAGGATCTGTTATGGGAAACTCTGTACTGAAATACCAAAGAATGCTCCACTAATAGACTGCCTTCATGTTCTTTAACTAGGAGATAATGGAGGGTTGAAGAGAGCTTAAATATAAATCAACTATCTATGGAAGCCTAGCAACTCTGATATGATATGGGTTCCTACAGGTAGAACCTTTCAATCAAGGTGGCATGATGATCTTCTTAATCTTGCTAAATTCGGTCCCCTAATTGAACATGCGAATGATGCAAAATATGGCTCAAATGGGGATGGAGTTATACACATTGATGGTGAAGTCAGCCCATGGGTCCCTGCTGAAAAAAGGCCAAGGTTGTAGACAATGGTAAGCAATTAGTTGATTTGAGGATTGAAAATGTTGTTGTAAATACTTCCCAGTCCTAGGAAAATTGTCAAATGGATTGTGCCCAAATGAAGACTCCTTTAGAACATGTCGAGATAATTGAAATTGTTGTTGCTAAAGCATCTTCGACTCAACTTACAAACGTAGAGTAGACGATTATTGACAACTCCAGTGCAGACAATGTGGAGAGTCTAGACAGTAGAGTGAATCACTTCAACTCCTAGTATTTGAAGCATTGTCAGATGGATTGGGCTAACATTTTGACTCTATTAGCAACTATTGGGCAAACTAAGAATGTTGTTAGGAAGACGTCCAAAGCTAGCCTAGAGTATGTACAATAGAAAGCAATGATAAACTCTAGTAATGACTGTGTGGCAAGTTTTGAGACAGGAGATATCATCTCTTAGAATGCAAAACAAGCAAAGAACTATGATTCTCCATCAGCTTTAGCCTAAGTCCCTGACATCCTCGGAGATTTTTTTTGTGCAATCCAAAACTACAAAAAGGAAATCAGCAAGGAAGAAAAAGCAAAATCCTAAATACCAGAGGGCTTCTCCCAAATAAAGCAATCCTAGTGTAAAACTTTGGGGGGTTAAACGACCCTTATAACTAAGAAAATGGTGAAGGAACCTTTCCATGGAGATGAAGCTTAAGTGATGCCTATAATTGTTTCTTTTTGTTTTCTATCTTGCAGACATTTATACTGTCTTATTTAGGGAGTTTTTTTAATCATGCTGTAATATGAATGTAGGGTTAACTATAATCAAAATTATTTTTTATTTTTCAAAAAAAAGTGTGTTACGTGCAGAATCATGATTGGTGTTGTGGAACGTAATATCTAATCAACCCATATGATGTCGTTTGTCCATTTCTTTTGCTATGCTTTTCGTTAAGTGCAGGTGACCAAGGAAGACATATGATGGTTTTTAAAAATGAACAACTGACGTGAAAAAGTTGTAAACTACAGGGAACCAGACGTAATTAACCCTTCCATTTACTCTTTTAATTTATTAATTAATCATCTGCTTTGGCCCGAATAACAGGGAAACTCCCTTTCAAGCAAGTTGATCCAGCAATTTTTGTAAAAGAATAGGAAATTTCAGAAGGTGGTGCGATGGGGTTTAGATGTTATCCACCTTAAGCAGGTCAGTCAGTTTACTGCTTCCGATCTAGCTAAGTTCTTCAATTTTCGGACTAGTAACTTGAGACAAAGAGATGAAATAAATAAAGCTGCAGAAATCACTTTCTGTCAAGTTGTTCGCAATTATCGCCGGCAAGGCATAGCAGACGCATATTTTAGTACATAAATTGTCAGAATTATCAATCTATTTCCCGATTGTAGCTTCCCTATTTTGTTTTTATATTTGTGCGTGCACATCATTGTAGAATCTTTTAGGGTTTGTGTAGGGCTTTCCCTTTACTTTGCACATCACCCAAAGAGAATAAAACCTAGGATGTTAACAGCCATTTCAGGGAATTCAATCTCAAGAACAAAACTGAATCTCTTCTCTGCATCACATAACATGCCGAGAAGCTCGTCAAATGACCATAGGTCCTGTTCTAATCACTCTTCAATACCCTTCAGCAGTTCAGCTGTTCTGTTTATAATATCAGTTATGTGCGTTAGTTGCGACTTTGAATGTTTAACAAATCGCTGCTCTTGCTAAGTGACAATAAAAAGGTGGCACAATAGCATCCAAGTGAATTAAGCAAAAACACTTTATTCATATTTAAGTATCAGGTAAAAAATATAGATTATTCTAAAGGCTTCATAAGAAATTACGTATGATTCTAAATATTGACAATTATTGTCAATATTCTAATTGTTTAAAAAATATTTTGCAATATTAAAATTTTTAAAAAAACTTTTGTTACTCTAATGTTAAGCTCTTTTAATAAATATTGTAAAATAATTAACTGTTACACATGTAATGATATTCCTATAATTGGTATAACTTAGTTACAATAATTTATCTTTTTTATATATGGAAAAATGTTTTAAGGATATTCTGATAAATAGTTTTTATAATATAAAACCTTTAAAATAAATTATGATATAGTGATTTTATATTAATCATATACACTATATGTACTCAATTATATAATAATTTTTATTGAAATAATCTGATAAATGTCTAACAAGAGATTTCTTCTTTATATAGTTTTTAATTTATAAAATAATAAAAATTTTAAAAAATTAAACCATAAAAAAGTTCCAAAACATTTTATCCAAAAAAATCCTTGTCAGTTTTACCTGGGATCTGTTGGTCCACCATGTTCTCATCGAAAAAACACAATAAGACTAACAGATGATTGCTAAAATATCTTATGACATTTGTAACTTAATATCTAGTTATAGAAAGTATACTAAGCAATAAGACTGAAATGAAAAAAAAAATGCTACGCAGCCAGTTAGCTTAACATTTACTCCGATATCTTACATAGATTAAGATTTCCAGTCTCTAGCAAACTAAGATACCATCAGTAGAAGAAAAAGAGCAAAAGGCAAGGAATGTATTGCCTTTTTCTTTTATCTTAGATAAAGAAGAGGAATATATTGACGCATAAAATCAATAAAGAGAGAATTTTTCCTTGTAAGCTTTTTGCAAATGGAAGAAGGCAATAGGGAGTTCTAAAAGTTGGTGTCCTGTATGGTCATCTACACTCCGTCCATCCTTTATTTTGCATTTTTCGGCTCTTTCATCAGGAATTTTCTTTACCATTGACAATTATGTAACGCATCTTGATTCTTCTTTTGCTCAGAGAATCCAACCTTTGCAATTTGTACTTGTATCAAAGAATACTCAGGGAATCATATACTGGTAACACCAATTAAGCATCTGCGTGTAATGGAATATGTCGGTAGAAATTTGTATGGTATGGTTCAAGGTTTTGATGTTGAGTATGCACCATGGAAATGCAGTAGAAGTATTCATTTGCTACAGACGGTGAAATGTCAGAAATTTGAATTTACTATTTCAACGAGTGGAAACAACTTATATAAGGATGGCTTCTTAAATGAAAGGAAGCACTTTACACACTATAGCTGCCTGCTAATCAAAAGCTATATAAGAACTAAAACACAAATAGCTTAAGCTACTTAATACATAGCACATTAGACTATACTAATCAAGCCAATTTTTATTCTTCCAAACTTGAATTGGGATCGTAGTAAATTTTTAGGATGAAGCTTGTTAGGGCTTAAGCATTTGATTGAGCGAGCCACTTAAATGGAGGGACATGACTTCATTGGTGGATCCCATAAGCTTTCCACCGATGAAAACTGCTGGCACAGGCGCATTGCACCCGAGCCTCACAATGGCTTTCTCCATTTCTCGACCATCTGGGTCTCGGTCAATGTCGTGTACAAGAGGCTCTACTCCAATCTCTTGGAATAGAATTTTGACAGCATAGCACAGGCAACATGAGCTCTTGCTGAATATCACTACCCGTTTTGCCGAGGCCAATCCTAGCACCTTGTCCATGCTGATAGTCCTGGATTGAGAATGTTTTCCTGATACGGGAAGAAGTTATTTGGTCTAGTAGAGATAAGTTCTTGGCTTTTCTTGGACTTTTTATTGGAAACAGAAGACCATTGGATCGAATTCTGAGTTAGGAAAGATTATAAGGGGAAGTGAGCAGGAGGAAAGGAGTTTAAAGCTGAAGGTTATTTGAACTTATGCCGTCGTGCTAGACTATTTATAGGGATAGGTAACAATGAGTCCATTGTTTGAATAAGAACATTCAAAAGTGGAGCAGCTTTGCTTAGATGCCCAAATTGATGAAAGTTACTTTTGAAGATTGAGACTACTGTACTTCGATGAGCCGAACATGTTGGAACTTGTATTTCCTGAACCACAGTAAAGACTCGGCCTTTATTAATATCGTAACCTTCTTCAAATGTGGAAAAGCTTTGAAGAGACTCGTACACATGAGTATGCAAAACAGAGAACGAGTACATCCTACGGACCGTTTACTCAACCTTGGCTGATATTATATATGGACTAATCATAATTCATAACACAACCAAAGATGGAAACTACCATAAGGCTTGTCAATTTTTATCAGATTCCCGCAATCACAACCTTTAAGTCCTTGGCTGAAAGATTGGGAATGTGATTGCTTTCGGTTGCAGTGATTCCTTGTGTAGCCTCCACCAACTTGCACGGTTCGTTCAATCAAAACAGCACGAGAGGCTCAAGTTTTCACAGTTTATAGCTGCACTCACTCCAATCAGCTATGCTCCCGCATGCGTGGATTTAGCCTCTGAATGGCTTCAACGGCTACGCGTGCATAAGATAAGGAGAACATTTCTTTATTGAAAATGGTACATGCTTGTCCTCGCATGACAGGCCTTCTCTAGACATTTTAAAGTCGTAACAGCAGTTGGTGTGATTCAGAGGCAAAAAATGGGGTTATTGAGGGTATCCTATTGTAAAATAATTTTGTGTCACTAGTACGAATTCTTGAGAAAGTTAAAGAACTCAAATCTGATACTCGTGAGAACAAAGTATTGGAGAGATTGTTAGATGTCGACAAAGTATAAGATTAATTGATTATGATAATAATATTTAAGGAAAAAGAAAAATTGATGAATAAGTATATTGATTTAGTTTAATATCACTATTAAACATTGTTTAGTATGTTAGTTTAATTTTTATAAAAATTAAAAAAATTATAATTCTTAAGAAGACAGTTAAGCTTATTCTAGCTTGTAGGTAATCAAATTGGTCCTATTAATCAGATTTGTGTTAGGCAAGTTTAGGATATTGTT
Organism: Erythroxylum baracoense; assembly: GCA_025629805.1. Classification (NCBI taxonomy): domain Eukaryota; kingdom Viridiplantae; phylum Streptophyta; class Magnoliopsida; order Malpighiales; family Erythroxylaceae; genus Erythroxylum; species Erythroxylum baracoense. The sequence goes on along the minus strand of JAOTAY010000009.1, from coordinate 17,226,452 downwards.
TGATCAAGAAATTATTTTTTTACAATGATGTTAATAGAGGTTTTATGCTAAAATCAAAAAACAGAAAAGGAGAAAGAGTAGAAGAGGACAATAAACAATAATACAAGGCAAATTCGAGCAATAAGGTAAGTGATTATATAAGATTTAAAACAATAGTGAGTATTCAAGTAGTGTTTATTTAGTTTGTACACCAAAAATAGAATTTAAGTATACAAATATGTAGTGTATGCCAATTAGGGTGTGAAATCCTGATTTTTTTTCCTTATTTTTATTCGTCTCTCTCTTATTTTTATTGTGGTTTTATTTTAGTCATGAATTGATGGTCAAAGTGTTATATTTTAGGCGCACGATTGGATTATTGAATTTGTATAATTTTAAATAAGGTATAAAATGTGAGTAAATTGAACATAAAATAAGAGTGTAATAAAGTGACATACTTGTCCAATATATTATCATAATTGAACAACATTTAGTTTTCTAATATAACTTTTTGTAGAAACATTGAGTTGATATGATGAGATTTAAGATGTAACTTTCAATAGGAATGTAGGATTAAGATGATTCAAGAAATTAAAGAAATTTAAGATGTTTCTATACAACTTTTAAGATAGACTCCTAGAGCTAATATCATCTAACCAAACCTCTACCATCAACTAGTCGATATTAGTTTGAATTTTCTATAAAGCAATATCTAGCTAGTTAAACAAAATAATAGGCTAGCCAAATTTACCATAAATACTTTTTTTAAAAGCATCCAAAACATTAAAAATTGAAGGTTTTCAAAGAGGAAGCTTATAAAAATGTCAAGGAGAGAGAAAAGGCAACTGAAAGGGCTATTTTGAATGATAACATAATAATTTAAATTTTATTTTCAAAAATAATTTAAAATTTTTACTTGACTCCTACACACTTCGGGAGTTTCTAGATAGATATTTTGTTTTGGAAAGAGATTTCAGGAACTTTCATATGAAATTTGGTTATTTAAGCCATTTAGAGATTTTTAGGTTAATTATCTTATTGTTTGTGAAAATTAATTATGTTAATGGTGTTATTTAACTATTTTTAACATTTAATTTTTATTTTTAGATAGGTTAATGGAGAACCCTAATTTGGGGTAATAATTATAATTAGGCTTTTGTTAATTTGATGGTTTTGAGGGTTAGATGATGTCAAAGTAAATCATGGGCATATAGTGACAAGCATGCATGTAAATTGTGATTAAGGTGCATCAACACCTATAATTATTTTGAAATTATATTATTAATACATTTCCTTAGATGAATACCTCATATGCTTGTTCGACAATTTAAATAAATAAATCTTGTTGTTTATTTACTTTAAGGCCTTAAAAGAGTAATTAGTGTGTATATATATAAGGTATACTAATGAGTATGGCTGGTTGGGACCTATTTGCTAGCACTAGAATAAGGTGTATACCATTTTATTGTTTGGGAACTCTATTCTGAGGTAAGATCTAGGTGTGTATTGAGGTGAATTAGTTAACATCTGTCTTACACATGTATATAGAATTATTTGGTTAGTCTACACCATTATGTGTTGCACATGTGTGATTACTATAATATGATACATCATTAAGCTTCTTTTGTTAGGTAGCTCAAAGTGATTAGTAGTGTCATTTAGACATGGTGTTATAGTTCTTTAAATATAATACTAAATAAGGATAATTTTGTCTTATTTATTTATTTCAATTTTTGCTATCTGACAATATTTTACTCTACCATATTTAATTTAATGTGATGAACTAATAAAGGACAAGTTTGGGGACATTGGTGTGGATTGAGTTGTGTAATATACTTTATATGAATATTGTTGTTATAGATATAACAATGCTTTATTCTAGTAGACTTTGGAGGAATGTTTTTATTATTGTCTGCTTTAGGATTTAATTATGGAAGATCGATCTATTTTGTTATAAAAGATATGATTAATGATAATTTTAGTGCTTTAAATTATTTTGTTAAATTATGATAATATGTGTTTAGCCTTATCTTAATTATAGGCTTAAAAAGTTGGGTTCTACTACTGATTAGTAAGCAAATTGGACTCAATGTATGACATAGGTTTTAAGTTAATCATTTGTTATAATATGCTCTTTGATTGTTGATTTATATGATGTTATACTATTAGTATGTTTCATGTCTTTGATTTTGGAAACAAAAATTGCAAAAACCCAATTATCTCTCTACTTTCCTGGCAATTATCTCTCTCAATCTCTTACTTTATTAGGTCATTCTTCTTCTTCTTCTTCTTCTTCAATTGAACTTGAATATGTCAATGTTTAGAGCTAAAAATTATTATTTTGAAAGAATTAATAAAAGAGGCAAGTATGAGATCCACTTAGAAAGAAAATGCTTTTCTTGACAATTCTAAAATAAGATGATACCATAATCCTTTACTCATTTCTCTATGGTTTGAGCTAACAGTTATATCAAGTTAGATTCACATACTGATTTATTTGAGCATTTTTTAGAGTTTCACTCTCTATAGATGCTATTGTTTCTTTCTATTCTTTTTTTGGAAATTAAAAGAAATATATTAACAAGGCAGAAACTTGTACACAATCCTTACTAAAGATCTTACAAAAAAAACTAATCTACTCTATACAACATACAATAATTACCCTAAAAAAACAATCACAACCAAAGTTTCAAATTAACCATATCGGTCTGAGTTCCTGGCTAATGGTGTCCTATTTTCTATTGGCTAATATAGTCTCTCTGATCAAGTTGACAATTACCTCGCCCAGTTCTGATTTATGCTGCTTCACATTCTGATAAATTCTCTTATTTCTTTCCCTCCAAAGTCTGAATAAGTAATCCATCCTTGAACCCTGTTTTGTCATACCAAATAATATATTCCAAAATTTCATCCCATACATACGAGAATCTTGGAATTCATATCAAATTCAAAATTCTGCTCCATATCGATTTGCTATAACTACGTTCAAAAAACAAGTGATCTCTCGACTCATTCACAAGCTTACATAATACGCATAGAGGGTCGTAGGACCCAAACCAATGATCTTTGGTTCTTAATCTATTCTTGATCACCAACCATAATAAGATAGCAGCTTTGGGGCACAACACTTGCTTCCACATAATATCTACCCACGAAACTGATTCCCATGGCTCAACTAGAATATTATGGGCAGATTTGTTATTGAACCTACCACTAGAATGTAATATCCATATCAACTTATCCTTCCTCTTAGTATATGACATCTCCAGTAAGTGGTTTTTTAGTAAGTGAAAGTACCGAATAGTTTGGAGTCCTTCCCACTCCTGTTTGAGCCAAGCAATCATAGCCTCCATGGGTATCCTATTCTGTAGCATTTGTAAATCCTCAAGCATCCATAACGAATTAAAATCCGTCCTGTTATTATACCACATCTGAATATCTTCACCATCTCCTATGTTATACTTCAGGAAGGGATAAACAAATTCCCTAAGATTCAACATCTCTTTAAAAAGCCAAGAATGACTACGACTACCTTGAAGCTGCCAAAAACTTTGAGTATGAAGATGGAAAATCTGCACCCATTTCACCCACAAGGCTTCTTTATCCACAAATAATCTCAAAATCCTCTTAAGTAGCAAAACCCATTGCATTTGGGGTATAGAAATGAAACTCAAGCCCCCATGTTTCTTAGGTAGGAAAATTTCCCTCCATTTCGCTTTTGCCCTTTTACTATTTTCTTTTCTCCCAATCCGGAGGAATGATTTTATTATCCTTTCCCTCTCCTTAATCACTTTCTTAGGAAGTGCCAAGTGCGCTGCCCAGTGAATATGCATGCTATTCAACACATAAGTGATAAGAGTGACTCTAGCAGCTAAAGACAAGAATTTATTCTGCCAAGCAAGGATATACATTTTCAATTTCTCAATCAAAGAACAAAAATCTAATATTTAGGCTTACCAGAAGTAATGGGAACACCCAAGTAATGAAAAGGAATCTCCTGTCTAGCAAAACCCAATATATCACTTATCTACTCAGGATTCTGAACATTTGAGGACACATACACACCACTCTTCTGCTCATTTATCTTCATCCCCGACCAGCCAGAGAAAATGGACACCAAGTTCATTATTATCCTAATAGCATGAGGTTTAACCTTGTAAAACAGGATTACATCACCAACATAAAGAAGGTGAGATAACTTCAATTCCTGACAATTATAATGAAACTGTAACAAACCATTACTAGTCACCAATTTAGACACGAGTCTTGAAAACCCTTCTATAACAAGAGCGATTAGGTAAAGGGAGAGCGGATCTCCTTGCCTAATCCCTCTCATATTGGTAAAAGGTTTTGTTGGAATCCCATTCATTAGCACACTCATCGACAAAGATTGGATACATTGCGAAATCTAATGTCTAAATCTTACCAGTAGACTAATTGCTTCCAAACAAGACTGCACATAATCCCAGTTAATAGTGTTGTAGGCTTTGAATAGATCAAGCTTCAAAGCACAACTCTTAATAGGTTTTCTAGTGTGATACTTCCCCAACAACTCTTGAAAAATCAGAATATTATCTCTAATGCTTCGCGACAGCAGAAACACACCTTGTGCCCCATTAACCACCTCGCCAGCACTACCTTTTTTCTATTCTTTTATAATAAAAATAAAGATGAATCGCTTAAATTTTCTTTTTATTTTCATGACTTTAAATGAAGCAGGAGGAACTAATCCAATTTATGCAAGGTGTAATATCTGGATTAAAAATTAGTGCTAAATTTAGCAAGTAATCATTGAGAGTTAGGTTAGTTTATTTTTGCTATGGCCCATTTTAATCTTTATATTATGAACTTGATTTTCAAGTTTAATTTGTGTTTTTGTGGGACTATATTGTTTTATATTTTTCTTGTTGTATATATTTCAATTACAATAAAGGATGATGGAATAGAGAAAAGTTATTTTTCCTATTAATTCCTACGAAAACCTAAATGACATAAAGTTCATCTTTTTTTTAATATCACATGTTTTATTCATTATATTGCACTAGTTTGCTTATCCTTCTCTTAATTTTATTGAATTGGTTTCAAGAGTGGATCTTTGTTTATTCCCCTATTTTAACTAAATTTAGTTACCTTTTATTATTAGATTGAACACATAAATGTATAAACTTCTCTATTTAATTTAGATATGGCAAGTAAAACCTATTTTAATGAAGTTCGTAGTACTTAACCTTAAAAGTACCCTAGAAAGGAGATTACAAGATATATAACTTAACCTAAATTCTATATAAGACTTACCCTTTTCTCAATGTTTTCATTCTTTTTAAATCTGATGCAAATGAGATGTTGCATATGTCATGGGTGGTAAAACTTGAAAATTCAAATAATTTAATTATAGAAAATGTTATAGTATTTATGATATGGAACCTCCAAGAAAACAAGGTTCTTGAAACCCCATAATCCTATTGAATCAAAACTCTAGATCAAACCCCAAAGCTTAAGTTTGAGACCTAATCCCAAAGAAATTAGAAATCAATTTAAGTTGCAAGTACTTACTTATTGATGCAAATCAATTTCTTGAAGTAACCATGAAGACATTCATGCCTCACTTGAAGAATTCAATTCTGAAATTTTATTAATTATCCAATCTAGGGTTACAAGGATATAATAAGGTATAAATACTCTTAACACCATCCTAACCCTAATAGGAATGGGTTTGCAAGCCCATTTAATGAAAACTAGGCTAATCCTAACGAATCTAGGAGTACTTAGCCCATTGAATACAATCTGATCCAAGTCCTTTTAGGAATAGGCTAAACACATTAAAACACTCCTATAAAAATTAAATAAGTCTCAAAATGCCCAAACACACAAAGAGGGGCATATAGGCCTTATTAAGCAAAAACTAAGTCATGTGACTTTTAATGAAAGCACATATTACTAAATAAAAAAATAGCCCATAAGCAAGTCCTTGGGCCTAAAATAAGAGATAATAAATAACACGCCCAAATTATGAAAAAAATGCACCCCAAACAAGACTTGAGCTTGTTTCCCAAAAATGGCTAAGTACTAGCCTCTTCAAACGCCTCCTCTAATAAAGACACAAGCTTGGGCATGCCTTGGTGTTCCTCCATGGATGTTTTGGCCTCCTCATGTACTTGACTTGTGATTTAGGCTTGAACAAAAGCTTGCATTGCTTGTTTAAGCCTTGAAACTTGTTGCGTTGTAATTGGACCACTTGGCATGAGTAGCTTGTTAGGTTGATGTGTAAGGTGTGGAGCTCCATTGTGAAGGTTGATTGTATCATCCCTTCCCTCCTCAAAAGGATTCGTCCTCGAATTAAACCCTACATTATTAAAAGGAGAGAGATCAGCAACATTAAAAATAGTAGACACTTGATACTCAACTGGCAAATCAATCCTATAGGCATTATCATTAATTCTCTAAAGCACTTAAAATGGCCCACCGCCTCTAGGATCTAACTTGGATTTCCTTTGCCTAGGAAACCTCTTCTTCCTGAAATGCACCCAAAGCCAATCTTCAGGCTCAAACCTCAACAACTTGAGCCCTTGATTAGCTCTGTGCGCATTTGCTTCATTCCGCTTCTTTATTTGCTGCCTTGCTTTCTCATGAATGCTCTTCACCAATTCGGCCTTATGTTGTCTATCCCTACTAGAAAACTTATGTAATGGCAAAGGACACAAATCCAAAGGCGTCAAAGGGTTAAATCTATAAACTATCTCAAATGGTGAATAATCAGTAGTAGAATGCAAATTCAACTGATGGCAAACATTGTTCCCAGTTTTAAGATTTTTTCCTATAACAACAAGCAAAAGAGATCCTAAAGTTCTACTAACTACTTCCGTTTGATCATCTATTTGAAGATGGAAAGTAGTAGAAAACAAAAGCTTAGTTCCTAACTTTCTTCAAAGAATACGCCAAAAGTAACTCGAGAACTTTACATCACGGTCTGAAACAATGGTTTTAGGAACTCCATGCAAACACACAACATCCCTAAAGAACAAATTAGCAATATAAGTGGCATCATTAGTTTTATGACATGCAATAAAGTGTTCCATTTTACTAAACCTATCAATAACCACAAATATATTATTCTTACCTTTTTTTGTCCTAGGCAGCCCCAATACAAAGTCCGTAAATATGTCAGTCCAAGGATGTTTAGACACAGGCAAAGGAGTATACAAACTATGTGGATATTTGATTTCGCTTGTCTACATGTAACTCACCTAAAACAGATTTTTTAAACATCTTTTCTCATGTTAGGCCAATAAAAATGTTCACAAAGTGTGTCATATGTCATTTTCCATCAATCCTCCACAATGTGATTCACGCACAAGTATTTCACTCATAGAGCAAATAGACACACAAAGCTTATTCTCCCTAAATAAGTACCCATCATGCCTTTAAAACCATTGAAATGCAGCATGCTCACACGCACCATAAACATTCCCAAAATCAGAATCCGAAGCATACAAATCTCTAATAAACTCAAATCCAAACATTTTAGAACTTAAAGTATTAATTAGAGTGTTCCTTTTTGATAGTACATCAGCCACTACATTTATCTTACCTTGCTTATACTTGATCACATACGGAGAAGTTTTAATGAACTCTAGCCATTTCACATGTCTCTTATTGAACTTACCTTGGCCCTTCAAAGGCTTGAGTGATTCATGGTCAGAATGAACCACAAACTCCTTTGGCCATAGATAGTGTTGCCAAGTTTCCAATGCTCTCACCAAGGCATATAGTTCCTTGTCATAAAAGGAATAATCCAGTTGTGACCCATGAAGCTTCTCACTGAAGTATGTAATATGACACCTACCTTGCATCAAAACAGCACCACATTCAATCTCAAAAGCTTTATTAAAGTTAGGCAAACTTAAAATAGGTGTAGAACACAAGTTATCTTTTAAAGCATTAAACGCAGGTTCTTGTGCCTCACTCCATTTAAAACTAACATCTTTTTTAATGATTTCAGTTAATGGCGCAACAATGGTGCTAAAATCTTTCACAAATCGCCTATAAAAGTGAGCCAAACCATGAAAACTACGCACATCACCAATGAACTTAGGAGTAGGCCAATCTTTGATAGCCTTAACCTTCTCCTCTTCAACATGAACACCATGGGTAGAAATAACAAAGCCAAGAAATACAACTTTATCCATATAAAAAGAACACTTTTTAAGTTTAGCATAAATTTTTTCACACTTAAGTGCCTCTAGTATAGATTTAAGATGTAAAACATGCTCATCAAGGCTTTTGCTATAAATTAGAATATCATCAAAATATACAACCACAAACTTGCCAATAAATTCATGTAAAACATGGTTCATTAATCTTATGAAAGTCCTAGGTGCATTTGTCAAACTAAAAGGCATGACCAACCATTCATATAAATCATATTTAGTTTTAAAGGCTGTTTTCCATTCATCTCCTAATTTCATCCTAAAGGTCAATCTTTGTAAAGAAAAAAGCACTATGTAATTCATCAAGCATATCATCTAATCTAGGAATTGGGTGGCAATACTTTATCGTTATCTTATTCACTGCCCTGCAATCTACACATATGCGCCAAGTCCCATCTTTCTTTAGCACTAATAACAATGTAACTGTGCTTGAGCTTAAGCTTTCTCTCACATGCCCCCTCTCCAAAAGTTCCTCCACTTGCTTTTGAAGCTCCTTTGTCTCCTCAGGATTACTCCTATAAGCTGGGTGGTTTGGAATTTGAGCTCCTAGCACAAAATCTATCTAACGTTCAATACCTCTTAAAGGTGGAAGCCCCTAGGGCATCTCATTTGGAAAGACATCTGAGTATTCCTACAAAATATATTTAATAACACTGGATACGGAAGAGTTAAGGTCAGCCTCATTATAAAGAATTTCTCTATAGTTAAGCAAAATTAAAGGCTTAGGTGTGTACAACACTTATCTCAAATCTCTTGATTTTACAAAGAAGGTACTCTTGTTTCTTTCACTCTTCTTCTCACTAAACTCTCCTTTTTCTAGTACACTTCCCTCATTTTTTCTCACTAGTGCAATCTCTCTCAATTGGGTCTTTATTTTTATTTTTTTGAATGGTTTCTTTTCCTTTTCTTTTTTTCAAACTCTCGGCCTCCTTTTGTTTTTGTTCTCCCATGGATTTTACAAGCCTCATTTGATCCTCATGAACCTCCTTTGGTTTTAGAGGTGCCAAAACGTGGGTTTGATCTCCCATCTCGAATGAGTACCTATTCTTGTAGCCATCATGGATCACACGCCTATCATATTGCCAAGGCCTCCATATCAATATGTAACCCGCTTGCATTGGTACTACATCACACAAAATCTCATCGAGATACCTCCCAATAGAGAATGCAACCTTCACTTGCTTGTGTACCCTTACTTCTCCACACTCATTGAGCCATTGTAGCTTGTATGTGTTGGACCCCGATTTCTTCTTCAATATGTTTGGGATTATTTTATTTTTATCGTGATTAGGCTTTAATTATAAAGTT
>JAOTAY010000009.1:17176989-17216858 GCA_025629805.1 Erythroxylum baracoense | reverse complement strand
AGCCCATTTAATGAAAACTAGGCTAATCCTAACAAATCTAGGAGCATCTAGCCCATTGAACATAATCGGATCCAAGTCCTTTTAGGAATGGGCTAAACACATTAAAATAAATAAATCTCAAAATAACCCAGACAAACAAAGCACATGCTACTAACTAAAAGAATAACCCATAAATAAGTCCTTGGCCCTAAAATAAGAGATAATAAATAATAAGCTCAAATTATCGAAAATGGGCAGAAATGGCTAAGTGCTAGCCTCTTCCAACGCCTTCTCTAATAAAGTCACAAGCTTGGGTGTACCTTGGTGTTCCTCTATAGATGTTTCAGCCTCCTCATGTACTTGACTTGTGATTTGGGCTTGAACAAAAGCTTGCATTGCTTGTTTAAGCCTTGAAGCTTGTTACGTTGTAATTGGACCACTTAGTATGTGTAGCTTGTCAGGTTCATGTGTATGATGTGGAACTCCATTGCGAAGGCAGGTTGTATCAATTTAACGATACAAATAATGGTACATATGTAATGGATCTCATATTAAAACATAGTTCAATAAAGTATTTTTTGCTATCATGTATTTTTCCACGAATATAATCAATTTAATGAATGATTAACATGTTTTCACTTCTTTTATAGATAGTTCTAAATTCTTGAATTAATAATTCAACATCTTTATAAGTTTTAGTCTAAGCCTTGTTAAATTAATTCTAAATCATGACATATATTTGATATCTCAAGTTTTAAGAATATAAGCTACATAAATATCATACTTTGATGTCCACAGGTTGTAACAATAACAACACCCAGTAGAAATCTCACTGAGATTCACAAGTTGAATATTAGATAATAAAAGACTATAAGGGAATATTATATAGTTTTGCCAGCCTTTGGTGAAGATATACGGGCCTTTTTCAAGTTGTGAGCCCCTTAAAGAGAATAAAATGTGAATGTTACTTCACTTTGAAGTTATTAGGCATCCTTAAGATACTTACTCCATTAATAATAATAAGCTTCTTTGAACATAGTGAATTTAATAACAAAAATTTATCCTTGGTGCTTGCATACATGGTAAGGTGTTGTATCGTTCAAATATTTGATGAATCCGTTGGCATAATATGACATTTAGTAAGAATTTTTTAAAGTTATACATTGAATATTCATACTTTGTGTTGCTTAGTAAACAAATTATACTGTGTAGTAATTTATAGGAGGTTATTAATAATTATTCTTCTTATTCTAAGTTGGTTAGGACTTGCAATATATCATATCTTGTTTGTTTAAATATTACATTTCATATATTCATATATTAAAGCATTCTTTGGTTGATTTTATAGTTATATTATCATCTATATTCTTTCATTCTTTTAGCCTTACTACTTAAGTATACATCATCAGACATTTATGTTCATAATATCTTATTTATTATTTTAGATGGATAAGAATAATCATTTCACATCATAAGGTAAAACAATGGGAAATTGTAATCTAGTATTTGACATTATACCAAGTGAAGAAATAATTTAAGCTAAAAATTTTTTTAGCTTAAAAAGTGATATCTATAATCATTCATCAAGAGCATATCAAGTGATAAAGTTGAAAAGGCCAAACTCCTATAACAGAAGGAATATGGCCTTGTCGTAAGATGTTGATTAGAGGTTCTAAAGATGAAACATCTCATTTCAAGAGACATTTAAACTCCTATAACAGAAGGAATATGGTACTAAGAGATCAAAAAAATTTTACCCTAACTTAATAAAAGGAAAGAGTAAAATGACTGCCATAATTTATACCACAATAAATCAAAGCATTTGCTAGTAAAGATGATCATTAAGGATGAGTATCCACCCTTTATTGTTAATATTCAAAACTTCAGCATGTTTATCACATCATTCCAACTGACTTTCAAGATCCTAACTCATAACACCATGAAGAAAAACATCTTCAAGATTTAAGAAGATCAAAAGAATTTGATATTGAAGATATTATTGAGTATTCATAGAAGAGTTGCCATCACATCAGATATGTGAATGACTAACAACCAAAAGAAGAGTTATATGAAGATGAAAACTCATTATATTGGCAATACTAGAATTTATATAGTTGAATTTTGAGGTAAATAATATTTTTTAATTTTCTTATCAGTTGTTTGTTGATTATGTAATTAATATTTGTTTATTTTTAAATGATAGATTTATTTATGTGCTAGTGCTACATACAAATGAAGGAATGACAACATTAATTGCTGAGTACTTTCTTGATTGGAATATTGACACTAGTATCTTAACCATAACTATGGACAAATACAGCACAAATGATGCCACGATAAAGAAAAAGTGAAGACTAAATTGTAGTTTGTTGATGGATGGAAGGTTATTCATATACGTTATTACACATATATTGTGAATTTAATAGTGATAGATGGGTTAGACATAATAAAGGAAAGTGAAGAGGTAATCTAGAATAGTATAGTATATTAGAGTGTAACACCCAAAAAAGTTAAAAATTTGAAGAAACTGCATAATAACTAAGCAATCAATGTACAAAGAAGTTAATTTTGGATTGTCCAACTAAATAGAATTCAATACTCAAAATGTTAGAGTCGGCAACCAAGTACATTAAGGTGTTAAGATAAAGAGATTCTTGATACACTTATTTATCAATACAAGAGCGATAGGAGTGAGCTAAAGCAATTTGTGTGAAGTTGACAGCTTTATTTAATGTTACTGAGTTGTTTTTACGAATAAAATATCCAACTTCACATATTTGCTTTAACTACATGTGTGATATTAAGCTAGTATTATTTGATTGGATTTTTTTGTTCCAATAAGGTGATTCAGACCATGACAAAGTGGATGATGGAGAAATTCAATACTTATAGTAAGATAGAGGTGTATAATATTTGTATGCAGATATTGTGACCCTGTTGATAATGAGCAATTTGATATATTAAAGTCACACAGAGGTCAATATATGACCATGCAAGTAATTGCATAAAACCTCTTAAAAATTCCAATGTTTACTGTCAGTACTAGTAGACGAATAATGAGTCCTTATTGTAGTCGACTTTTTCTTAAGACTATGAAAGCCCTGATGTATGCTCTATATTGATTAGATGTTGAAAATATTAAAGGTAAACTCTATACTTTATGATGTATTAGTCTTTTTATCTTTATAATTTTAGCAATCATTTGTCATATTTTCTTATATTTTCTTTTTATATTGTGATAGGTATGGAGAACCATTCACCCAATGGAAAATTTCTTTGAACAAATATTTGATGACGGTGGTGTATTTATTTATTAATTATCATGCATTTATATATATATATATATATATAAATCATCATGTAAATTATATTCAATTATGCAAAAACTTTATTAAATAAATATATATAACATGGCTCAACCTATTGCCATTCATATAGGTTATATTTAGTTATCTACTAGCTGTAAAGTGTGGTTGGCATACTTAAAAAATTGGTATAAGCTATTTGATGTACCTTAAGGTCATATAAGGGTGATTTGTTTTGTTATGAGATGGGTGAGGTTTAGTGATTAGTCGTAATATATCATCTGATTCCAAATAACATAAATGTCATTCAATTGGTTGAAACTTATGATCCAACACTAAAGTAAAGTAGAAAACATTTGGTTTGTTGAGATCCATTATTTGGTACTAGAATAAGACAATCATTTGATTTAATAAGACCTATATTCTAATGCTAAAGTAAGGCTTATACTATTTCATTGGTCAGAATGTATAGGATATAAGGCGTTGTGTGTGATAGTTGTTACTTGCATTTAGTTATGTCTATATTGTAAATATTTTCATAACATGTATTGTGGCAATTTTGATTTAATATTGCTTGAAATCAGTAACTTATGTTTAAGTTAATCGAGTTCAAGGTTAGATTCATCCAGCTTAAAAGGCTCGAATTGATCCAATAAATGCCACTAAAATAACACTATTTTCATAATGGTCCAAGCCTGATAAAGTTTCACAACAAACTTGTATCACATATTAGCGGTTGGGTCAGGTTAAGTTAGAGGTGACTCGAGTTTGATTCGACCCAAGTCTGACCCTTTTAAACCGAAATAAGATGTTATTCTCTTGTTATGGGTGATAAGAATTTGCATATATAAAGATAATTGATACACTCATATTTTAAAATATGTTTAGGACTTAATTTAGAGTCATTTACATTCATTTTATGTTCATCTATAGCTGGTTTATCATGTTTTAGGATTAATCAAGGTTCGTTGACATAAAATGCATAAATGAAACAAGTAGACTTGAATTGCAATGCTTTTGAGTTTCTGGCAGACTTGACATTTAGTCATTGTGGGATTTTTATCTCGAGATTGGTTTAGTCAAAAATTCTGAAATTTCATACTTAAATTTTTGACTCATTGACGGATTTGTTGAAAGCAATTTCAGATCTTTTTGAGCAGGAATTTAGGAGAAATAAATTCCCGAAATTCGCGTCAGATTTTGGATCACCAGAATGACGTTTTGACAATGTTTTGACCATAACTTTTGACTCAGATGGAAAAATCCCATGATTCAAGTCTCATATTGAAGCTACTCAAAGACAAAGATACTGATAAAATTTGAGCTCCTAAATCGTCATTGTTTAGTTTTTATGCACTTTCAAATTTGACCTTGAAAAATCCATTCCACAGTTAACATCCAAGAAAAAACAAAGGACTGCCTCCATTTTATTCAAGGCATGCAGCACCTACTAACCACACATGCAACAACCTTTGTTGACCAGCTCCCTTCACTAATGCAAGAAAATGCTGCCTCACTTGGTTCCTACCTTTATTTCACTCCAACATTGTCTTTCATGCCTCCAATCACACTAATGCAAAGACAACACTCCACTATAAGACAAAGCAGTCTCCACACACTTGATCACGCTCACAGCCTCCACACCTACATCACCCTTATTTCTATGTAGCAGCCTCCATGCAAGACCCACAAGCTCCACTCTTCACTAAAAAGCCAAGCAGTCTTTATTGACTAACAGCTAGCCTCCAATAATACCTCTCCAATCATGCATGCAAACCACGCCACTTACAAGCTCAATATTTCAACAATGCATGCAGCAAGGTGGAGGATGATTTTTACAGCTCACATGCATGCAGTCAGCCCTTAAAGAAAAGACACAGGCCCTCCATGTTTCATGCACAAAAGCAGCAGCTCTCCACTTGAAGGTTCCAATTTTTATTCACGCAAGCATAAAAGCAGCAGCTCTCTTTTGCTTCGACCAACTTAAGCCATCTTCTAGTAGCCTCCATATAGAAAATCACGAAGTAGCAACCCACTTAAAGCCTCAAATTATTCAAGCAGCTGATTCCTCTCTAGTCTTCCACATGCCTCAAATTATTCAAGCAGCTGATTCCTCTCCAGTCTTCCACATGAATGCACCCATCATTTTTATTATTCATCAGCCTCCATACACGCAAGCCTTGAATTCATCTCTAATCTTTCACGCACATGCTGAATCCAAGAGCCTCTAGACTTGAAGGATGCAACCAAGAGTCTTCACCAACATACCAGCCTCCATTCTCCCAACAACGCAGCATCCATTCATTGCCAAAGAAGCATCCACGCAAAGAGAAAGGGGAGAGCACATTATTCTGTTGTAGTTTGAAACTATGCTTTTTATTTTTAATTGATTCTGTCATGTGTTTATTTAGGCTGTATGTTTGTGGACTGCTTGACATGATGATTTGTGGCTAAAATCTTAATTTCTCTTAGGGATTTGATATTTTTGTTGATGCTTTAATTTTGAATTTTTCTGGAATCCATGACTGAAAATTCATATACTTGTTGGTTTTTCCTTTGGATTATTGGAAATTGCCTTGGTATAAATTTGCCTTTGGAAAAAGGGAGTTTTTGCTAGAAGATTAAAGGAAAATTTGACTTGGATTTTCTTATGAGTTGGGAGACCCAAGAAACTTAGGAGGTGAAAATTCAAGGTTTGGGATTTAAGAAACTCTAGGAAGAACTTAAGTAAGGGATTACTAAGTGACGTCTAGAGTGGATAGATTAATTCATCTTTGGGAAAAGAGAATTAATTACTCTTAAAATTCACCTACAACGTTAGGATATTTTAGTTGCGGAAAATAGCTAATTCAATATTAAAGGTTGACATAAATATCATTCCCTAAGAGAAAGTCATTCCCCTTGCTATTAATACTTTTAATTAGTCAATTATTGCAATCTTTTCTTAATTAGTTACTGCACAAATTTATCATATTTATAATTATTTTGGCCGCATTGAATTGGGTAGTTGATTAAAATTTTATTTAATTTTTAAAAAAAAATTCTTTCTTTGTTACTTTTAAATTTCCTAAAATTTTATTCAACCCGATTTTAAACAATGTCAGCTAGCAGAGATTTGAACTTTCTCATAATCCCTGTGGAAATGACTCGGTTCTTACCGATTTATTACTTACTTCGACATCCGTGCACTTGCAGTTCACGAACAATAATGCGATAGTATTTTATTTTTATTTTTTATTTAGTATATATTATCTTCTTAAATGTTATTTCAAGTGAAAAAGCCTAAAGAGGAATACGTGGACTTGATTGAATTTTGAGCGTGATTTTATATAATTAAACCTAATGGAATTACTAGATAGAAAGTGGGCCATATTTTACATAATTATTTTTTAAGACATATGAAGCATATATACCTTATCATAATTATACTAGTTGAGATATTGGATATGACATATTTTTTTCTAATTTTTCTAGATTTGTGAGTCGATATATTGATTTAATCTTAATGGTAACACTTAAGTGATTGAGTCTTATTATTGAGTGGTGATCCGTTATGAGTCCAAAAAACTTAGACTTAGGTCTGAGACGTGACAATACTTAAAGAGAATCTAAAGGCTTTGACTAAATACTCAAGTGTTAAAGAATCTTTGAGGAGTCTTCTTACTAATAGAGCCATATTGTCTTGCATAAGCAACTTTTTTAAGTTAAAAAAAGGTTTGCACCTAACTTGAAATCAATAAACAAAATTTAATTTAATCGAGATTAAAGTCAAGTTCAAGTATAGTAAAAACATTGATCTTTAAATTTACGAGACCTACTTCGACTAAAACTTATCTAAACCTAAATTTAGGTTCGAGATGTGATCCATTTCGTACTTTTCAAGTCAATTCAAAGCTCAATTGAGCTCTTAATCAATCCTACTAAATCAATTGAATTTTGAATCAATTGAACTATTTAAAAAAATTCAAGTTCAGACCCAAGTTGACCTATTGGCAAGCCTAAACTTTTATTTCATGTATGGTAAAGTATATTTATGGGATTAATGTTGGGAATAGACGGGGTTGCAATCTCATTGATGCAATCATGAATCATGCAACGCACACCAATATATGCTCGAGCATCATGTTATTAGTATGCCTCAATGCTTCATAAAAGGTGCAGCATTTTAGATATGGGAGAATACATGGGAAGCAAAGAAGTTCCAGAATCAACTTTCTGTTCATCCACTCCGCGGAGACAAGGCATTTACGAAATAGCTGAATAACTAACTTTTAAGAATAGGAAGTTGGGAAATCTTAAAAAATACGAGGTAAGAGGAACTAAGTGATGAAGAACGAAAATTTTAATTCGTTTAACTACTAGAATTTTCTGTCAGATTGATATGATGGATCTGCATCTGCATGTGGATTAACTATGCTAAATACTGCAATTTCCACTTCAAGATATGGGGATCAACTTTGGCAATTAGTGGACAAGTGTATGACGGAGCATCTCCATTTACGCATCAGAAAGCTATTCATCGCAGAACTTTATTCTTATATATAGGAGATCTACTTTGCATAAATAGGGGCAATTATACTAAGCATTTTCTTGCAAGAATTTCACCCGAATGACTTTAAGCATGGATTTTCTATTATTAGGTTGTAATTAATTGTTGTCCGGACACTTATTATATTATGTGGATAAGTAAGAATCTGATAAAGTTTATGAACCTGCAATTGCGGTCGACAAGTGTGTTTTGCCAGGTTTTCTACAGAATCCACAGATTTGAAAGGTTGATAAAGATTTTTTAGAAGTGCCTCTCGAAATTCTTCGGGGAACTATTGTAGAGTATTACATGTTCGCATTACAATGCAGTCAGGGAATTGAAGAAAAAGCAAAGCCCCTACTACAACATTGTTTTCATCCTATATAGGTGTAGTGGCTACTAATATATCGCTCTTAGTTCAGTTACTTTAGAACAAGTAAAGAAACATTCATGGGCTATCTTGTT
Source organism: Erythroxylum baracoense (assembly GCA_025629805.1). NCBI lineage: Eukaryota > Viridiplantae > Streptophyta > Magnoliopsida > Malpighiales > Erythroxylaceae > Erythroxylum > Erythroxylum baracoense. The sequence goes on along the minus strand of JAOTAY010000009.1, from coordinate 17,208,581 downwards.
GAAACGGTGCTAGAACCAGATTGCATTGGCATCTTTGAGCATTTGTTTGAGAGTTCCATCCAAGTGCAGGGACAACACATCTTTAGCTGAACCAACATATCTTCCACCAATAAAAACTGCTGGAACAGTAGGGTTATACCCAAGACTTCGTAAAGCCGACTCCATTTCTCTTCCATTTGCATCCCTATCAACTTCATGAATCGCAGGGCTTGCTCCGAGGTCGTAAAAAAGTCTCTTGATGCTATGGCACATGCAACATGAGCTCTTGGTGAAGATCACAGCAGCATTCTTCGATGCCAAATCTCTCACCCTGTCCATATCAAGAAACCCTTTTGCTTGAAACACCTAGGGAATGAAAAGAAAACTAAATTTGCTGTGGAGAAAAGAATTAGTTAAAAGAAGCTGACAAGCTCTGTCAAGAACGAAACTGGACAAGTTAGTGAGACTGCAAAGTAGTTTGTATGTATGTATTGAATACTGAGATTTAGATGTGGGAGTCTGAGATTCATTTGGCCGTATTTATAAGGGATGGAGAGGGTGGTGGATTGGATTGTTTAATCCGTAAAGGCAAGATCAATTTCAAAAACCAAATCCTATTCAAAGAATTATAATACAAAGATAAAAAGAGAAAGTTCCTTAAAGATATTTGTTTGGATAAGAAAAATTGCCACTCATGATTTGCTTGACGGTGACACTTTATGCTATAAACAACTTGCCGTCAGCTTCGATCATCCCTAACCAAAGCCCATTCAAGATCATCCGTACAACTTAAGAAAAAATAAAAATATTGGAAGAAGAATAAGAACATTACGAATATATTATTATAGAACTGTAGATCAACAAGCTTTCGGTTCAACTCCATTGCATACAGAACTTCTTTAGATATGCATCGAAGATCTCAAAACCATACAGATAACGGAACGTGGATGGAGAATAATTCTTGATCAGAACTTTAAATCTTTCAACAGGGAAGAATTTCATATCGAATGTTAACAGAAGTTGGCTTGGAAAGTCAAAGGGTTCTTGAAGTTGAAGGTCCAAGGGCTTCTTCGTCTTCCCTTATAATAAACACATTCATTGATGAACATTAACCTACTCATGATGATAATGACTAGTGTCTGCGTCTTGCCTTACCATCAAAGTAGAGAATATTATTTCGACAAAGCCTAATATGATTGCATGTATGACGTATAGGTTCCTAAAAAGCTGTTCATCTTTAAAGTCGTTTTTCCCAGGATACATGTCATGCGTATTATTGGTTATTTGTCCTTGTAGAGCATCTATTGGCTGATGTGGGAAAGATAAGAGTTTATCCAATCTTTTCCAACTTTCATGCATTGGTCCCGTCAACGTATTCCTCACATACAAAATTAGCCGACAGAAAATTTGGAGACAAATTCATTCTAATTCACTGCCATGAAACTATCAGACCTTATCACATAATCGAGCAATAATTCTATCTAACGGAGACATATTTCCTTGCCTTTCTTTTAATGGGAAAGCAAGAGAGGCTTTTGATTCTAGCGCTTCTCTTTTTTTCTTTTTTCCAGTGATTGTACGTATTACTTCTTATGTTGTGCACCGCTTATAATTAATAAGGATATTAAAAAATGAATCCTTTCTCTTCTATATATATATATAGATATAATGAATATGATAAGTAATTGACCTCTTGGTATTAAATATATTTCTTCAATCATATTATACATGTGTATGACTCAATCTTTTGATCTTTGTTACATGATGGTGATACTTAAAAATCAACAGGAAGAAGGGTTAAATATAAAATCTCCTCAAAACTCGATGAATTGATCTCTTCCTGATTTCTTGATTCTGCTATCGAATCTCTTTCAATTCTACATGCATCCTCAGCAACATGCCTTACTTTTTTTTTCTACTTTTATCCACTTGTATATTCAGATTCCGTTCTATCCCTTTGAGTTAGAGTTTACGTAGTTAAATTGCTGAATAAATTACATGTCCTTACGAAGATGGCAAAGGCCAAGTAAATTGTGTAATGAAAAGAATGGCTGAAATGCACGGATACCACTGCTGGCCACTTGGCACTGCCACGTACTCCACATGCAACGGAATTTTCAGGCTTAAAGCTCATCCCTCCCTTGCCTGTTCTGCCTAATCTTAAAATACACTACAGACTCTAGAGTACTTCTATCCATGTCCACGAATATGCATTAATTCTTTGTTCTTGTTCTATCCATGCGCACATATATGTTGGTCAATTTCATTGATGCGTCTTCACCATTTATACGTGGTTTATATGGTCATTCCTTTTCATACATGTATGAATCATCTGCATGATAAAATGCATGTTCTTCTATTCTTGTGTCGTACAAGGATAAAACACGAATTTCATATATGATTTTACTTTTTTAATTATTCATATTTAAATTATTTAAAAAATAGTTTATAAGATTGAATATCTTTTATTAAGTTTTTAATTTTGACATAGATTATGATATAAGTAATTATTAATTACGTAATAAAGTTTGTATGAGTGTGTTGACAAAATTTAAGCAAAGTCTATTAAAATAATTCAATAAATTAATTCTTACACTACAACATAAGGGGCTTTTAACGACGAAAATTAATATTTAACGACGATATTAAATCGTTACAAAATCCTAGTAGCAAAATAGTATAGGCAACATTTTTTAGAAATTGTCATGAATATTTGTTTGTTATGAGCTACATACGTAGCGAAAAGAGATACGTGATGATACAAAAAAACGTCGCCAATGATATTTTAGTATGCCTAGTTTTCGTGGCTAAATGTTATTAGCTACGTTAAGATGCAGAAAATTGTCCCCAGTGATATTTTAGTACACCTAGTTTTCGTGGTTAAATGTTATTAGCTATGTTACCTTTAACGTAGCTAATAATATTTGGGGTTAAATTTTGAATCGTCGCCCAAAATTATTGGCAACGATATAGCAGTCATAGCAAAAAACATTTTGCTGTGTTTTTGGAGACGCAACCAAAAGTTATTGGCGAAGTTTTTCAAAACATAGCTAAAAAAATTTTGCGACGATTTTAAAAATGAAGGCAAATCTTTTTAGCTACGTTTTTATTTTCTAATAAACAATATTAATAAAAATTTTATCATATTAATTATATTTATTGATGACATTTTTAATCCATGTTATTGTATTTAATATTTATATTTTTTTATAATTTATTATACAAAAATATAATTATAAATAATTACAAATTAGTAGTATTTTATATAAACAGTAAAATATCATTAAATGTTAATACAAATGTTAACCAAATAGTTATGTGCAAACTAATAATTGTTTTCATCGTCACTACTACTTATATAATTGGGGTCAAGTATTTATTTGACCATCTTTTCAAGCTTGGCCAACTTTCGTTCATTACGTTTGAACTTTTGTTCATTACAATCTAATTTAGCCTTAAGTGAATGGTTTCTCTATTTAAGACAGTTAACATATGGTGGTCTTAATGACAATGAAGCAGTTGGTTTAGGGCCAAACTCAAGACCTTTGATGGAGCCAGATTTTGTATTAAGCACGTTGTTACAAATCTCATCTACATTTGACGCATTTCCGTCAAACAATAATCTTTATAAAAACTCTTGCATCTTATTCTAAAATTAAAAGAATAAAATCAATATTTAATTCAAATAATATTAGTTAGTACTACATAAATAAATAAACTTAAAATTTAAACAAATTTGTATACTTATATAGTTATTTTGCACTTCTTCTGACATCTACCATTAACCTTCCTTATAGTGAGTGAGATTTTATAGTGTGATCCTATCACACTCTTGTCTATGTAGTTCCTTCTTGCTCTGTTTTATGAAAAGAATAATTGAAAACACAATAAATAATATTGTATTTAATTATTAATATAATTATAACTTCTAAACAAAGATCTTATGTATTCATTTCTTATAACAATAAATGATTTAGAGCCTTGGTTGTGAGGAGTTTTCATTTTTTTTCTCTATTAACCATGTCTTTCTCACCTTTTTCCTAAATAAAGAAAAGAAATAGTCATTAAATTATGTATCAAGGTTAAAGGAAGCAAATGTGAAGAGAAAGAAGTCAAACCTTAACGTTGACAGAGGCCCAATAATCACACATTTGGCTCCAATTTTCTGGAGACATCTGTTCGTGAACATGTCTTCTTACCTCCTCATCAGAAGGAAAAGATTTATAGTATTTATGTAGTCGATAACAATGATCCTTAGCCCTTTGTTTCAACAGTGAAGTCATACAACTTGAAATTTTAAGGTTGTTGATATCAACAATATTGAGCATCATTTGTGAACAACAAGTAAAAATGAAATTAGTCTTTAAATAAGTAAAAAATGAATATAATTAAATAAATTAAAAATTTACTGAAACTTTGTCCAAAGCAGTTTATAACAAGTTGTCTTCCTTTAACTGCTTGACATGCTGAAGGCAAGACAATTTAGTCTTGGCAATGACCCTTAACTCACTCGACAATTTTGTCGATTGAATCTTGTCAACAGGACAACCTTATAAGGTATCAATATGTATAGATAAATTGTTGTTCATTGCAACATTCAAGCATTGCAACTCACAACCTTTAGTGATGCCTCTACCTTTTTTTGATGGTGGTATTAGAACCTGACAATAAAAGAATAATGATAGAAAAAATGTATTAAACATGTAAATATATATTTGAGTATAAGTTTAATTATAAGTAGTAAAGATTAACATACCTGAAGATCCCTCAACAGTAGTTGAGGCAGATGGAGGTTGTTGTTGACTAGCTTCATTGGTAAATGAAGTCGATTGTTGTTGTTAGCTAAGGTTGGATTGATCTGGTTGTTATGGAGTAAGAATAATTTCGATAGTTGCTAACTTCTTTACATGTTTCTAACAAGTGCCATTATATTGGATATTTATAACTCAAATATCAACATTACACATAAACATACGTCAAACATCATCAATATGCATAAACATAATTCAAACATCAACAATACGCACAAACATAAGTGAAACATCAATATTCTGCATAAACATAACTCAAATATTAACATTTCGCATTAATGTAACTCAATTATCAACAATACACATAAACAAAACTCAAGCGTCAACAATCCACACAAACATAAATCAAATAGAAATATTCCGTATAAACATAACTTAAACATCAACATTCTGCATAAATATAAGTCAAACATCAACAATTAACATAAACATATCTCAAACAACAACTTTCTGCATTAGCATAACTCAAATAGTAACATCTGCATAAGCATAACTCAAATACCAACATTCCACATTAACATAACTCAAACATCAACATTCCACATAAACATATCTCAAACATCAACAATCCATATAAATATATCTCAAACATCAACATAGTTGATCTCTAGTTATTTTAGTATTGACGAAATGAAATTAGGCCAAATGGTATAGACGTGTTTGTGTCAAAAGGGTAGTTTATGTTTGCTTATTTCAGCATTATTATTATGTGTAGATATTAAGAAAACATCAACAATACACATTAACATAAGTGAAACATCATCAATACGCATTAATATAAGTGAAATATCAACAACGCATTAACATAACTCAAACATTAACAATACATTTCAAACAATATAAACAACACATTTTTTACCTTCAATCATCATGATCAAGATCTTAAAAAAAATGATTCAACTCTTCATCACTAATATATTCAGCCAAAGTATCATCATTGTCATATAATTCGTCCTCAATATAGTGTTCTTCTCGTTTTACGATAAGATTAGCTTGTACTTAATCCACTTATAACATATTGGGATCAACATCTCTCTTATGTAATGATGATATATCTGTATCTTCTATTTGAATGGCTTCATTATTGAACTCTGATTCAATCTCTTGATATACTTCATCACTATCCTCGCTCACTAGACCATTACCTCTTTCACAAAAATTGAAGAGATTTCAATATTGAAACTTTTAAACAACCTTCCAATTGTTGCCAATACAGCATTGTTGAGGTAGAACACTTACTTCACTTGACTTGCAAGGACAAAAGGGTCATTATCATACTATGTCTTACTAACATTGATGCTAGTAATATTGCCATTACTTTTATGTCACCAAGATTAAACCATTTGCACTTAAATAGAATAACTTTTTTATCCTTGATGTAATGCAGCTCTATTATATCAGAGATGACATTGTAAAAGTCAATAAAATCATCGTCATGACATCCCTCAACAACAACCCCATATTTTTAGCTTCTAAGTTGACTGTCTGGATCTGGTATATGAAATCTAACTCTATTAACAATATAACCTGTATATTTTTTGGTACATATATGAGGCCCACATCCCAAAGAATATAATATTCTTGTCGCCTCTTGTATGTTACGGTTATGTAACTGTATCATCTGTAGGAAAAATATAACTAAAAGTTAATTTGAGATACAAATTGTTATAAGTTCATAACATTCCATCAGTATATAACTTACTTGAGTCCTAAACCATTATGGGAACTCAATCTTATGTCTTTCTTCAATATTAACAATCCCTTTTCTTTGAATCAAATCTTTGTGCTTTCTATTTAAAAAAGTAAGTAAACATTAGGAAATACAAATTGAATCATAAATTTTAAATTTGAAATTTTGAATAAAAAGTAATATACATACTCCATATATGTATCGACTTCCTCACAATTGTTCAAAATATACCAATGAGCAATTTCAAATTCATATTTAGTTAACTTCATATATTTTTTGACACTAAGTGGCTTAACTTTTTGGGAGAAAACCGACAAGTCACGATCTTGATCAAAATCAAAGTTACGTTCTTATCTACTAAATCTTATCTCGATGTCATTTAAGTACATCAAACAAAATGTCAAGCATTCATTCTCTATATAAGTCTCTGTAATAGATCCTTCAGGTCGAGCTCTATTTTGTACATATCGCTTAAGAGAGCATAAAAACCTAAACAAAATATAAAACATTAACAATTGTTACTAACTAATAACGTTAAAAAAGTAGAAGTTAATATAAATTACCTTTTAATGGGAGCATCCATCAAAATTGAACCGGTCGACAAAGTTTTCTTTGTATAGTAAATGAATTGCCAAATGCCTCATAACATAGAAAAACGATGGGGGAATACTAGTTTGAGCTTACATAGAATTAAAGCTATGTCTTTTTCCATTTTCTCAAGCTCTTTAACTTGAAGTGTCTTATAACATAATTGCTTAAAAAACTCACCCAATTGACTCAAAGTTCTGACCACATTCTTCGACAAACATTTACGTATTTCAACAGGAAGTAATCATTACAAAAGTACATGACAATCATGGTTTTTTAACCCTGATAATTTTCCCTTTTTAATATTCACACAATGGGCTATATTAAATGCATACCCATCAAGAAGCTTAACTAATTTATAAAATTGACAAAAAGTTTGCTTCTCCTTTTTTGACATATTGTAACAAGCAGGTGGAATAATATATGACTCATCATCTCTTCTTTTCAAATGCAAATCTTTTCTTATATTCATGTCTTCCGAATCTAATCTAGCTTTAATTCTTTCTTTTAATTTGTTATCAATTCCCATCGTAGTTCCTAAAATATTCTCACAAATATTTTTTAATATGCATCACATCAAAATTATGCCTCAATAGTAATTCTTTCTAATATGGCAATTTGAAAAATATGTTTTTTATTCCAATTAAGCTCAAAAACACTTCGCTTTCACTTTCTATTACTTGGGTGTTTGCTAGGTGTACTGTCACCTAAATGTGATAGCTGGTAAATCACACCATCACCAGACAAGTGCAAATGAGCTTCACCCAATTCTACTTTTTCATTATACAATTTGCTTCTTCGCCATCTATGCTCATGTTCCAAGTAACGACGATGTCCCGTATAACATATTTTACTTCATAACCTCATTGAATAAGTTTGATGGTTACACGCAGGACAGGCCATATACCCTTTATTGCTCCATCCAGATAAATTCCCATGAGATGAAAAATCATTTATTGTCCACAAAACTGTCGCATGCATTATAAATGTTTCAGCTTCTACAACATCAAAAGTTTCTAATTCAACCTCTTATAGATGGTTTAAGTCATCAATTAATGGATGCATGTATACATCGATATCCTTACCAGGAGCATTAGGTCTTGGAATAAGTAAAGACATTAACATAAAAGGCTCCTTCATAAACTTCCATATAGGTAAATTGTATGGCACTGGAATTATTTATCACATACTATAAGAATTACTCATATTACTAAAATGATTAAATCCATCTGAGGCTCAACCAAGTCAAACATTACGATAATCCAGTGCAAACCATGGAAACTTTTCGTCAAAGTCTTTCCATGCCATTAAATCTGTTGGATGACGCATAATGTTGTCATCAATGGATTTCTCTTTATGCCACCTCATATCGATGGCTATTTTACTGATATAAAAAGCCTTTGTAGTCATGGTTTAATAGCGAAGTATCTCAAGATTTTATGTAGCATATTTTTCCTTCTCCGATCACCCACTTGCCACTTTAATGTACCATAAATGGGACAGTATAGCACAATCATACTTTACAAGCATACATTAATATATATCCTAATTTAAGGTCCCTTAACAATTTCTTTGCATCATAGAAAGATTTGGGCAATTTGTGTCCAACACATAATGCATCATTGAGCAAGTCAATTAATATGTCAAAAGACTTGTTACTCCATTTATTATAGACCTTCAAATGAAACAACTTCACAACAGAAGATAGCTGTGAGAATTTCGAGCACCTTGAATATAATTCTTCTTAAGCAACTTTTAATAACTTCCCAAAATTATATTCTGTAATACCACCAATTATGTTATGCAAATTAGTCTCGTTCATAGTCTCCATACAATTCCCATAATCCTATAACATCTTATCAATACCATCATCATCATCATCATTAATATCATAATCTTCTACATCATTAGTCTCACTATCAACAGCACTTGCACCAACACTTCTACTATAGCTTGCTTCTGAACATTCGCCATGATAAAATCATGGAGTATAGAATTTATCTATGCCTCAGATTAGTAAGTGATTATATACCACATCTAGACTTTGAATGTTCACATTTAAGTAATGTATGCATGGACAAAGAATACAACATTCAACACCTATATGATCTTTTACAAATTGCATGAAGCTCTTAACTCCTTATAAGTATTCAGTGGACCATTTTCGATAAGAAATCCAACTTTTGTCCATCTAGCTATATAATTAAAAGTAAATAACTGAATTACTAAATGTAATCCTCATTATATATAACATATTGATTAATCACTACAAGTTCATTTTCAAAGTTTGAATTCAAATCAAATAAGCACTATGGTATGTGGCATTGTTACGCCACATGATCTGAGAATGCAAGTTCTCATTGTGACTCCTAGACTTGTGGAATATTTCATTGATAAGCCTTATAGGAGCTACATCATAGGTTTCCAGCTTATATGCCATCTAAGATGTTTATTATGCAAAGTATTGTCCATAATTGTAGGTGAATTTCTAATGTTAATATTTTTCCATTAATCACTACAAGTTCTTAAATTAAGTTTGAATCCAAACAACACTATGGTACGTAACATTATTATACCACATGAATCGAGAAAGTAAGTTCTCACTGTGACTCCTAGGCTCGTGGAATATTTTACTGATAAGCCTCACGGGAGCTACACCACTGGTTTCCAGCCTATATACCATCCTAGGTGTTTATTATGCAAAGGATTATCCATAAATGTAGGTACATTATGTTACTAGTCCCAAATTATCAATTACAAGTTCACATACTAAGTTTGATAACTTGACAAAATCCAAACACAAATAGGGGTACTATTAAACAGAACATATGATACACAATAGGTGGACGACTTACCTAGACAGATTGACAGCCGTAAAGTACAAAGAAGAAGGACGAAGTTGAACACTTATTTACACTCTTCAACACAAAATAAGGCCTACAAAATTGACAATTTTGTATTTAATATGATAAATTGTTCAATAGTTTTATATTTATATATTTTGCATGTGACGCTATAATCCTAATTTTCCCAATGGTATAGGTGCTTTTATAGTGATATGCACGACTATAAAGTGAAGATATAGGTGCTTTAACAAAGTCCTGGACATAAACCAACCCAAACACATAAGTCCGTCTGTAAATTTGATGAAACGCACGCCATGTGTTTATGTTAAAACCGATGAATCACCGACGGAATATATAATCCGTCGATAATTTAGGTTTACCTCGTCATCATTAAACGGACGACGAAGCAAATTACCGACAAATACCGATGGAATATATATTCCATCGGTATTTAAATTTCCAAATTACATGACCGCCTCGGTTACCTCTCTTTTAGCGACAGACAAGCATCAGTCCATCGGTATTTAAGTTTCCCAACTGTTAAATTACTGACGGCAGACCAATTCCATTGGTAGAGTTAATTAACGGATATCGACGAAATGCATTACGTCGGTAATTGTCAGATGCTAATTAATTGCGAGAGTAATTCCTGCAATTATTACTGACAGTGATTTCTTATCCGTCAGTAAAGTTCCGACGGACATAATTCCGTCGGTATATATCCGAAGCAATTACATTGCAGGAACCATTCCTGCAATTTATTCTAACGCCATACCGATGGATATACTGTTCCGTCGCTATATATAAACAATATTGTTTATTTACCAACGGACAGTAATTGTCTGTCGATAAATAGTGTCAGATTTCTGTCCGTCGAAAAATTTTCGACGCTATTCCATGATTTTCTTGTAGTGCCACTTTATCCATATTGTGATCTTCTCATACATCTCTTCTCTCAAATCTTGATGTATGTATAAAATAACTTAATCTTTCACTTTTTCTCCTCAATTCAATCAATTATAGAAGAATAAGAAATCTAAAGAAAGTTAGGAATTCTTTAACTCCTAAAGTAGTTTTGAGTAATAGCTGTAGCAGCCGCATATCATATATTCAGTTAATTTTATATAAGAAAAACTATAGATGAAACATTAATATGACCTTTGACATGAGAAGAAGCAAAGGATTATTTACTTCAAAGTTTTCAGTTACCAAGTATAACTTACAAAAGTTCAATTCAAAAACAGATAAATGAATTTTTATTGGTTGTTATTTAACTCTTATTCTCTTCTCACTATGGCAAATTTCACTATAAACAAATTCTCATATGCATTCAACATCTGAGCATTAACATTTGAAACTTTTATAATCAATTATCGATATAGTGTCAATAAAAGCACGTGATATATACCGATTACACAAGCAAAACATATGTAACACTTTAACATAATCGTAGCAGAACTTTGATCAAACGCTTTATAAACATGAGAAATTCATCCCAAACTAACGAAGAAAATCACGTCTTTTCCCTTTCTTCACTAACTTTAAGACGTCCATAATAAAATCAAAACATAGACAATCCAAACAAACGTAAACAACTAAAAAACCATGTTAAACCCATGCAACATCACAGCTCAAAACACCAAAAATGGAAACACAAAACAAACCAAAGAATAAATACTCAATGAATAATCTCGATTGAAGGACGGAAGGGATAACTGAAGAAGACAGAAGGATGCAAATGAAGAAGACAAAATGTTGGTGACTGGAGAAGACAAAAGGACAAAGGCATGGGAGAGGAGAGAGCGAAATAAATTATAAGAGTCGAGTCTTTGATAAAACATATTGGAAAACGACGTCGTTTGTTGTTGAACCAATGATGTCATTTACACTTTTTCTTTCACGCATCAACATTTGGTGATGATCACAACAATCATTGCCAAATGTAATCAAAAGCTAACGATTTGGCTACCAATTTAGCAAATCGTCATCCTTTGGGTAAATTTTTTATGCAATCAACATTTGGTGATGATTCCACAAAACATCACCAAATGGTAATTGGTGTGCAAACATTTGCCTACCAATACATTTCAAAACATTTGGCGATCATCCCATAAATCGTCTCCAAAAAGTTCAACAGTAGCTAAATCTTTAGCTACTAATTTGCAAAATCGTTGCCAATACTATACCTTTTATTAAAATTTTCAATTTTGCTAAATTTTTTTAATATATCATATACATAAATTACTATAAAATTTATACATAATAAATTTATTTTTGTGAGACCACATAAAATTTTGAAATCATATATATTTAAAGAGATTAATAAAAAGAATAAATGACATTTTTAACTAAATTTATTTTTACACTTATACAATCATTGTGATTAATATTAAATTTGATTTTTAAGAATATCATATTAACATTTAATATTGATTTCCATTCTTTACTATATTGTAATTTAATTTTTAATTTAAATGCTATTATTATTATTATTATTATTATTATTATTATTATTATTATTATTATTATTATTATTATCATCGTCATCGTCATCGTCATCATCATCATCATCATCATCATCATCATCATCATCATCATATGTGGTAATTAATATAATGCTATATGAATTTTTAGATAATAATTGTAACTAGCAAAATGAATTTTGAATTATTACATAATATATAAAATTTCTCAAATCTTACTTACGTAATATATTAGTCTATTTAATCATAATTCTCTATTTATTATATAAAATTATGTACAGTTAGATATAATTTATATATTACATATAATTATGTTAGCCAAAGGTGAACCCAAATGGTAATGGGATACCATTTGGCAATGGGTTTTTGAATCCTCTCCAAATGGTATATTTCTTTAGACTTAATCGAAAACGACGTTGTTTAGCTTAACAACACATGACGTCATTTTCTACTAGGTTATTAACACAAAAACAAAAGTGTCTTCATTTTCGTTTAGTCATCGTATTTCCTCTTCATAATCCTTTGAAGAAGCATGGTCTCCTCTTTTGTGGTCGTCTACTATCTTGTTTAAGTCATAGTTGAAGAAGCTTTAGTCCTATGTTGGTACATATTGTTCTTCTTCTCTGTTACCAAGAACCCTCCTTATTGTGGTCTACTATTCTGCTACGTTTTAGACTTCATGTGAGTTTTCTTTTCTACAAATGGTGTATGGGTTTCCCTTTCTATTTATGTTTGGAAGATGGTGAATTATGTTTTTGTGTTGGACATGTATGGGTAGACTTTCTTTTTCCACCTTCCGTGCTTGTTTGAGGAAACCCTACTAATTGTTTAATGAACGGTCTGTTAGAGAATCAAGGCACATTATGCAACAGATGTTTATGTACATATTTACCATATGATTGCTTTTACACCAAATAAGTACCACATTTAGTTTACGCATGTATCCATCATAAGGACTTTGTTTAAACGTGTCATGAGGCTGTGATTACACATAACAATTAAAAGTAAAATGGTCAAAACCATAAATATTAGCAAGGCATCAAAACATATATAGGTAATCACAATTACACATGTATTTACATTAGAGGATTCTATAAGGGATGTTTATGTACATAGAAATAATCATGTTTCAGAGCTACAAAGGATGTTTATACATCCCCTAAACATAGTACATACACACTTAACATTTTCAACCTTATCATTAAATGTATTCTCACTTAACAGATCAAAAAGTTAACATTGTTAGAATGTTGGAACATTCAAATAAGAAGTCGTGTATTGACCTCTTGGAATAAACTGTTAACATTAATTCATCGAGGAATCTCGATGTGGCGACTAGTTTCCAGTGGTGGAAATAAGCTCCGCTAAAAGGAATGTGACAAAATTCTCCCTAAAGAAAATCAAATCTCCTCATCAAAGACTAATCACCGCTTTCCTTCCATGGCCAATCTTCTTCTTCAAGGTTTTTAGTATCATCCGAATATCTGTATCTCATTTTCTATTAAGAAGCTATTATGTGAACATCTGATTCTATATACTATATGTTGTGTTAAGCTTCCTTGAGTCTTTAAGAGAGTGTAGATAAAAATGAAGGCAGTGGCGATGTCCCGATGGTCCCAACAGGATTAAGGAAATCAGTTGTTTTTAAACAATGATCAATTGAAAAAACTATGTTTTCTCATTGTGACGATGATGGAGTTTATCAGCCGAGTATGTATGTCATTGAATTTGGGTTCCCATTACATTTTAATTTATCTTTGATTGTTATATATTGTTTTCATATATGGTACGTGCGGTTCGTCTGATACCGTCATCCATACTGCATCTAGAAAATAGATGACTGCATCTTCTGTAAATAGTTAAAGCAAAGAAGTTGTTGAAAGAGGGTGTCAATAAGCTAGACCCTAAGGGAAGATCTTTAATTGTTTCAATTAATAGCTTGGAACATGCAAGGAGTCTTCTTGGGAATCCAAACATTGAAAACTCCTTTACCTTTTCGACTAATTTTAATGTCACTTGGAATCCATAAAAATAATTATTTCTTTTCCTTTTCAATGGAATATTAGACGTAAAACTTTATTTATTATTTTGTCTGTAAGAATTGTTAAACTTCTAATTATTATCTTGTAGTACCTACCATATATCATTATATTATATTGGTTACCATATTTCAATATTTATATGTATTATTATTTTATTGATAATAAATATTAATGATTAAGAATAGTAGTCAACTTAAATTTATGATATTTTGATCTTATTAACATTATTAAAATTTTACGTATGATTATCTTTTTATGTCCAAAAATATTTACTTTTAAATTACCTACTATGTGTTTTTCAACAATATGTTTTAAACTTTGAAAACATTTTACAACTTTTTAATGCTCCATTCTATTTTCATGAAATTTTTGTATAAATGAAGGTGTATTACTATGTACAATAGGCATCATTAAGGAATCATTTGTGCATAAATCCATAGATTTAAACAAATTCAAATGGTTTTGAATGCATTAGCTATTTAAACAAATTTATAAAGAAGGCAAATGAAAAATATGAAAAAACATATAAATGTCAATTATGATTCATCAAAATTTTCTTAAGGCCCTGTTTAGTTGAGGGGTTGATAATGAAACGGGATAGAATGTAACATACTTTCATCGTTTAGATGAGGGTTTCATAATAGAATGAAACGGAATGAGATGGAAGCAGAGGGTTTCATGTTACGTTCTATTCCATCCTAAAAAGTGAAAATAAGAAACCTCCGATTTGGGTGGCTTAGGATAGAACGTAAACTAATAAATACATGTTACCTAATATACCCTCAATAATTTTTCTTAATACTAATTATTTCTTCTAACCTTAATTCCTTTGTCCCCAGACTCATTTATTATGGTCCACAACTTATCACACACACAAATATCTATTACGGTCCACAAGCTTATCATTTCCAGACTTCTCTTTCCGTTCATTGTGCTTTACCACTTCTTATTTTCGTGTTGTTTATTAAAATTTTATTATTTTAAAATAGAAAATATATAAAAAATTATTTGTCACGATTGTTACTTGAGCATGTCACAACTGTGACTTTTTATTTAGACATGATTTCTGCTTTAAAATCATAGCGATAAATCTCTTGCAACAACCAATTTAATATCAGGGGTATAATAGTCATTTATTATATATTACATTTCATTTCATTCATCTTCCAAACAACATTTCACTATATTACATTATGAACTTTCCATCCCTCCCAAACAACTTTTCACTCTATTACATTTCATTCCATTAAAAACATTATGTTCCGTTCTATTCTATTCCATTCTATTCCATTAATTAACATCCAATCAAACAAGCCCTAATAAATACATAAGATATAAAATCTTTAATATCAACTTTTAGTGACGATTTAAACAATTCATTGCCAAACGTTCAAGCTTTTGCAACGAAATATAGAGAACTTCGCAAAAATTTGAACATTTTGCGACGATTTATATAAATCGTTTCAAAATATCCACATTCAGCGACAATACAATAAAATGTCATGACCTTAAAATCTTTAATATCAATTTTGGCCACGGATTTTAAAATTTCCTCACCAAAAGTACCACTTTGTATGACGATTACTAGAATCGTCACCAATGTTGAAACATTTTGAGACGAAACTTCCTAATCGTCGCAAAATGTTGCGATGAGTAAAAAAAATCATCACAAAACATCTCAATTTTGTGACAATATAGTAAAACGTCGCCAAAAACTTTACTTTTAGTGACAAATTGCCAAAGTATTGCCAAAAGATGACTTTTAGCTACGATTTGCAAATCGTCTAAAAAAATGTAGCTAAAAACCAGTTTTGTTGTCTTGTTACTATGGCATTTATAATACCAAAAGGAATTAATAATTTGATTATAAGATTTTTTTAAAATTAGTAAAATCATTTATATCTTTTAATTTAAATTAACATTAGGCAAGCTATGAGAAATTGGACGTAACCACAAATGGATTATAGACTCTTGGGCCTAAACAAGCAGCCATAGAAAATGGATGTGATCGAGGACGACGAATCGAGATGAAAAGAATAGAAACCCCATTTGACTACACTATATATGCACGAGTAATTTTCAGATCCCGAGAGACTGCAAGTTTCTAAGTTCGAACAGATGCGCTAAGTCTGTTTGAGCTCACGTTGGTAGCTTGGGTCAGTTGCAGGATAGAAATGATGTTATCAGATCCCGAAAAGCCAACATTGGGTAACTTGGATCAGTTGCAGGATATAAATTGAAGTTATCTGCCTTTGTTTTCCATAGCTATTCCTTTAAGTTGATGTTGCTATCTGCTATAGCCTCTCCTGTGATTTTAATGTGTTACATTTTGGAAAAAGGAAAATGAAAAGGGCATTAAATTTCTTATACAAAAAAAATGCCTAGACTTTATTCCCTTTTTCCTGTTAGTTTATAGGGCACGGATTTTAGAAGTACCACGTTGAAATCGAGTCCACAACAGCAAGAGGAGGACATCTAGAGCTTGGAGCTTATTTTACTGCCTGAAGAAACATATCATGATATTTTCTGGATCCTTTTCTGATGTGAAAATGGTAAGGAATACAAATCTAATTGTGTCAATGATTCATTTTATGCACGCAGTAGGGTTAGGAGAACACTGTAATTCTCTAGCTCCAAACTTGATCAGATAGGTATATTTCTACGACATCCTGGACTATACTTTCTGTATGCGCATTTTTATTTTCTAATTTAGATCTTAAAAGACTAATGTTTCTAAGGTTGGGCGATGAAACCATGAATTAGTATTTAGTATTTACACCTATTGTTATTCTATCCTGCAGTGAGGTGCGGATTGTTCTTCATCCTTTCCTTTTTGGTTCAGATTAATGTAAATGATCGATTCTTTAAGAATGCAAGAATGTTCAATTTTCAAAAGGAAAGGATTCTAACTGAACAAATTTCAGGGATTTCTGTCAGAATTAATGATTGTCAAGATAAGATGATACTAATGCACGATAATAAATTTAGAATATCATTAAAATATTCAGATGATTTGTTGTTGTCCAAATTATATTTTAAATTTTTATATTTCAATTTAAAACTTTAAGTCATTTAATTTAAAATTTTCTTTTGTATGTATCATTGTTGTTCCATTTGATGCACGAAGTTTGTAGGACTGCATATTTATCAACAAAGTGAATATTTATGAAAAGCTTAAACTGGCTGTATATTGTATTAACCTTTTTGTAATTTGTAATTAATTCCAATTCTGAAAATCAAATAAAAAAGAAGATTTATGCTGTTAAGAAAAGAACACATTTACGTAGAAGATGGCGAGGTGGAATTATTATGCAGTGAAGTTGAATTTGTGTAGAAACAGCCAAACTGATCGTTTGTGTAGATTTTTCTTTTTTTTGAAATCGAGGAACCTGCAGTCGCTATCCTTTGGATGCACACTAGATAAATCTCTGGATTGACGTAATAGTCTGTAAATCACACCGACTAGGTACTCCGCACTAGGTAAGCCTTATATGACAAACTCGATCAAGAGAGTGTAAGTAGGGGGATTTCAGCACAAGGCCTTTTGGCCCTATGCCTCCCACTCTATCAACTCGACCACTTCCTAGGGAGCTCGTTTGCGATGCCCATATCAACTCTTCAAGGTTTTCTATCTCAGGATTGGATTCTAGAGAATGAAAATATTTGCATTTTTGATTGACTCAGGAAGATGATTTTTCTTAGGAAGATGATTTTTCATTTTGTATGTTGATTTATGTTATTTAACCAATCAACTGATTGTAACTTAATAACATAATTATCTAAAGACATTCTTTATTTTATACATATTTAGTCGTATGTTACAAATAAAATTATGATAAGATCATAATTATGAGATTCATATTATATTTATATACTATTCTTAAGTTATTCCAATCATTATTCTAGAGACTGAACAATAATAAAACATTAAAAAATTAGTATACATTATGTCTCTTTTTTATAAAGGAAGTAGTCGATGTCATAAATTTAAATATGAAAATACTTAATTGCTAGAGAACAAGTTCAGTAAATTGACTTTATATGAGAATTTTTTTTGGAACATTAATAGTATGTCTATGAAAATTCTCGTTGCAATGATTGTATAAGTAATCATTTGACTTGAGATTGAAAGTATCTCTTATGAGATTGTTATATTTTAATACTATTTATGACTTATCCTTGTTAAGGGTAATTCAATTAGTATTTATTGCATACAGTATGAATTATACGGAGATAGCTAAGTGATCAATACATGACTTATCACCTTAAAATGATTAGGGATAATATTCCATTATTCTCATTTAATACTAATTCAAGAAATCCTTTCTAAAATGGAATGACACTTTAGAAATAATTTTCAAATGTCATTAATAGAACCAATTATTAATGGTAAAGAGCTAATATGATTCAACTCAAATAAAATAGACATTAATTCCATATTCTATATTTTTTATTCCATATTCCATGTCTAATTAGAACATTACATGATAAAAGATTGAATTATACGAAAAAATTATACATAGAAAGGTAGATAAAATCACTTTTTGATATTCTTAATATTTGAATAGTCATGATACATGTCAATCTTGAACTATAAATATAAATTATGTAACTAAAGAATTAAAGATAAATTAGAGAGTTTAATTTATCTAACTATAAATATGATCTAGGTTACAAATTTATATCCATTGCTAATATATTAAGAATCAAATGGGTCACACACAAAGAATGGTTAAAGACAAAAAAAAGGTTTTTAATCAAGTTAGACTTAATTATAAATTTTAAGAAATTTTAGGATTAAATATAAGGTATTTAAGGTAAAATATATAGATATCCCCTATAGTTTAAACAATCTTTTAAATTATTTAAAATTCTTGAGAAATTAAATTCCTTCTAGTTTTTTTTTTAAATCTTCTCTTAGACTTTGGTTAAAAAATAACAACAAAATATATGCCATACGAACATCAAATATAAACTAATCAGATGTTGTTTATATTATGATTCAATTTAGCTTTTAAATTTGAATCGAACTAATTAAATATGAATCAACCTAATAATTTATTATATTTATCTTAAAATTTTAATTTAAATCAAATTTAATTGGTTCAAGTTGGGTTTAAAAGCAAAATTGGGGTCTCAAAAAACTAAAAACTGAAAGAATTTTTCGATAATTTTAAAAATCAAGGAGTTTTTCTAAAATTTCTTAAGCTATAGAGGAGATCTATATCTTTTACTCGAGATATTTGATAAATAAGGACTAATTTGAGATATAGGATCTTATCTGAGTTCTAATTGGTATTTAGTATAATTAATTTTAATTTTAATTAAAGTTTAATTGAAATTAGAATTTTATTTTAGTTAAATTACTAAAAATTGCAAATTTTATTATGAATAAGTTGAAACTCTAAAGAAGTTATCACTTCTTACCTACCCTACCTACCCTACCCTTTCTATACTTGTAGAGTTTTCTTAATATGTTTATATAGATACTAATAAAAGTTAGACATGTGTGCGAATATGATCATTGTGATGAACCAATTTCAAAATAATTTGAGGGTAATAATAGGAAAAAGGATCGAGTTATATAATAAGGTCCGATTTATGTTTATACTTATTATGTTTATGCGTTAATCATATTATAAAATTTAAAGTGATCTTCACTTTTGAGAAATTAAAAAAAATATTTTTTTCTCATTATGTTGTGCATATGATTAGATCCCATAATGATTTTTTTAATAGTGGTATTAGAGTTATCTTTAATTTTTTAACCTGATTTAAATTATTTGATTTTTATAAATATAAATTTTGGAATTGAAATTAAAAGTCCTAACTATAAAAGTCAAATTAGAGTCAAATGACAAATTTGAAAATTTTAGACTAATTTTATTTATTTATTTTTATTATTATCTTTTGTCTTTTTTATTATAATTTTAATATGTTTCCTTTTTTATATTAGTTATTTATTTATTGGGTACATTTATTTATTTTTCTTTTTTTAAAGAATCACTGTGCAAAAACAAACTCAAAGGAAAAAAAATATTTTGTTTGCACTTCTACTATTTATTCAGCAATCAACAAGCCTTTAAATAGGCATAAGACATCAACAAAAAGACCAACAAAATAGTAACAAACTAAACTACTTAAGCTAATCCAACAAAATAGGAACAAACTAAACTACTTAACTCAATAGACTAGCCGACTAGCCCACTAATAAAAAATTAACTCAACTATGTACTGGAATAATAAAAACAAATCCCTATAAACTAGGACAACACAAGTCCATGTGCTGGAATAATAAAACAAATCCTTATAGACTAGGACAACACAACAATTAGATCCCTATAGACTAGGACAACATAACACTCCTACGCGCCTAACATACCCTCCCTTAAATTGATGTTATAGAGACTCAGTTTAACAGAACAAAAAACACCTCCCTCAAATTAAATTCTACATAGAGTAAACGCCAAGCAATCTTCTCATCTTCATAAAAGATGATAATTTGAGGGATTTAGCGAATATGTCAGCATCTTGGCCGTCACTTTTGCAGAAGATAAGTTCACTTACTTCTCCCTACATAAGCTCCCTCAAGAAGTAATACTTTACATCTATATGCTTGCTTCTACCATATAGAACAGGATTTCTGGAGAGTTTAATTGTTGAGTTGTTGTCACAAAAAATTGTAGTAGCTCCTGTTGCTAGAATTATAGTTCCTTAAGAATTCTCCTTAACCAAATGGCTTGACAAGCTCAAGTTGTTGTTGTAACAAATTTAGCTTCAGTTGTTGACAAAGTAACATTAGGTTATTTTTTCAGAAGACCATGAAACAGATCTTATGCCTAACACAAAACAATAGTTTGAAGTACTCTTTCTATCATCTTGATCTCCTACATAATCACTGTAAGTAAATCTAATTAAATTTAAGATTATGCCCTTTTTGTAAAACAACCCAAAATCCTTAGTTCCTTGCAAGTAATGAAGGATTCTCTTGGCTACTAATAAGTGTATCTCAGTTGGATTCTTCATGTATCTGCTTACTAAGCTCATATCATACAATATGTCTGGTCTTGTTGTTGTTAAATACATCAAACTGCCCACAATTTGTTTGTAAAATATGTTGTCCACCTTCTTTCCTTCATGATCTTTGTTTAGCTTTAAGCCAAACTCAGTTCAAGTGCTCATATAATTGCAATCTTCATCTAAATTCTGTCAAAAATTGCTCCCATAATTTTTTTTACAAATAAAAATTCCATTAATAGATTGCACTAGAAAGTAATGCATCGTACCAAGATCAAACATTTCAAATTCCACCATCATAGACTTCTTGAATTCTTCAAACATGGTAGTGTCCTTTCCAGTAAAAATAAGATCATCCATATATAACAACAAACATTTTTCCTCCCTCTCCAACTTTATCAAAAAATGTATGTTCATATGGACGTTTAAGAAAGGCTTTTTTCAAGAAATAAGTCTCAATATGACTATACCAAGCTTGTGGGGTTTATTTTATTCCATGAAGAGTTTTCTTTAATTATACACTTTATGATCATCTTCTATATTTTTAACATAACTAGGAGGTTGATCAACATATACTTGTTCCTCTATGTCTCCATGCAAAAATGCTGACTTGACATCCAATTTGAAGATAGGCCATGAATTTTGTGCTGCTAAAGTAATCATCATTATGATTGTGTCATGCCTCACAACTGGAGCAAAAACCTCTATAATTTACCCCAAACTTTTGCTTGTATCCTTTAGCCACCAAACACGCTTTATACTTGTCAACTTCACCATTTTCCTTCAACTTTGTCTTGAAACTTTACACCAATGGTTTTGTGCTTTTTTGGAAGTTCAGTTAGGTCCCAAGTTTCATTTTTTTCAATGGCTTCTATTTTATCATCCATTGCCTTCCACCATTTTGATTCTTTGACAACACTTTCAAATGTTGTAGGATCATAATATGAAAATAATGCAATGTGAGTCATTAAATCATTTTGATCAATCTCTATTACCTTATAGTTTGACATCCATACTGGCCTTTTTCGTACACAACGAGGTGCAGTTCCTATATTAGAAATTTCTTCTATTGTTAGTGAAGGATTTGGTGGACATTCAGGTGCAAAATTTGTTGGAGTTTGCTGTTCTTGTGGCTTCTGTCTTTCTTCTTCAACTTCAGTTTCAAAAACAATTTGATTTGGGTGCTGCTCATATTGCTCATCCCAATTCCAAGTGCTTTCCTCATCAAAAACAACATATCTACTAGTTACACTCTTCTTTATCAATGGGTTGAATAATTTGTATGCTTTAGATGCTTCACCAATGCCACGAAAGACACATTTTTCACCTTTGTTATTCAACTTCTGTCCTTTCTCATTCGGGACATGGGCATAAATTGTGCAACCAAAAATTCTGAAGTGGTCTACTAATGGTGTTCTCCCACTCCAAGCCTCCTCTGGTGTCATATTTTATATTTTGAATAGCAAAAGTGGGGCACCTATTCAAGATATGAATGCTCCAATTTATAGCTTCTGGCCAAAATCTCTTTGGAACTTTTCCTCTGGCTAGCAAGATTCTCACTAAGTTAAAGATGGTTCTATTTTTCCTCTCCGTTATACCTTTTTGTTGTGGAGTATAAGGGGTTGTTAGCTCTCTTCTAATTCCATGTGCCTTGAAAAAGGTTTCAAACTCCTTTAAGCAATAATCTCCACCACGATCAGTACGGAAGGATTTAATGGTTATTCCTTTTTCATTTTATACATGTGCTTTGAATCTTTTAAATGCACTAAAAGCTTCTGATTTTTCCTGCAAAAAATAGACCCAATTTTTTTAGGTATAATCATCAATGAAGGTAATTAAATGCTTTTTAACCTCATTAAAGCATGGACGACTTAGGCCAAAAATGTCAGAATGAACCAGCTCCAAGACATTTTTTGCCTTCCATGACTTTCCTTAAGGAAATGTGGAACGGTGTTGTTTGCCAATAACACATTCTTCACAAACTTTAGAAGGGATATCAAATGGAGGAAGGCCAGTCACCACATTTTTTTCTAGAGTGTCTTTAATCCACTGAAGTTTAAGTGGCCATAGCTCAAATGAGTCTTTCACTTCACCCAACAAGCATTGTGCTACCTTTTAAATTTTTAATGGAAATAAATTATTTGAACTCATTTGAATAACAACAATAGCTCCTTTGGTATAATAAAAAATTTGACAAGCACCATTCCGTAGAGTTACTACATAGCCTTTTTCTAACAGTTGGCTAACACTCGACAAATTGCCAGGAACATACAGCACATTAGAAATTTTTTCTGCCAATCCATTCTTGGTTTTTAGACTAATATCACCTTTCCCATTACATTCACAGTAGAATTGTCACCAAACTCACTATAGAATGATAGTCTTCATTTAAGAAAGAAAAAGAAGACTTACTTCCACACATATGGTTGTTGAATCCTGTATCCACATACCACACATCGAATTAGTGCTCATTTCTGACTTCAGCAGCCATCAACAAAGTTTCCACTTCATTCTTTTCTGCAAAATTTGACTTCTTTGTCTTTTCTTTGTCATTTGGCAACTTAGTGTAACATTCAAAACGAATATGACCAAATTTATGACATCTATAACACTCTACGTTAGATTTGTTAAAATTTTGGCCATGGCCTCTTCTTTTGCCTTAAAATTGGTCATTCTCCACTTTGAATTACTAGCTGCCATCTCTGCCTTAGTCTCCCCTTCCTCTTCCTCTTCCCTTCCCCCTTCCTCTAACATTTGAGTTGAATAGGGGTAGAGACCTTGAGAGCTTGCTCCTCTATGTTTGAATTGTGATTCATCTTTTATTCATGGACTAGCAGAGAAATTTGAAGTTCATCAAGGAAAAGAGCATCTATGCCTTTGGATTCTTCAATTGAGCAAATAACATAATCAAAGTTCGGAGACATAGAGCATAAGATCTTCTCCATGATAGCAACATCTTCAATATTCTCTCCAAGAAAATGCATTTTATTGGTTGTTTGCATAGTTCTTGCATAAAAGTTGGTGACAAATTCACCATCTTTCATTTGTAGGATCTTAAAATCTCTCCTCAAGGCTTGGAGCTATACACGCTTGGTTCTAGAGGAGCCTTGATATTTCTTCCTCATTGAGTCCCAAATATCCTTCGAAAATTCTTTGCAAAGAATTGTTTCCAGGATAGAGTGATCACTTGCTTGGAATAAATAATTTTTGGCTTTAAGATCTTTCAAATTTTGGCTGTCTAACTCCTTTGGTTGTGTTTCTGTAAAAGCTTCATCTGCAAGAGCTATTACACTAGATTCAACTACTTGCTATTATTCTTTTGATCTCAAAAAGTTTTCCGTCAACATACTCTAATGGTCATAATGACCATCAGAACAAGGGATGGTTGGTTGCACAAAATTGGATTTTGTAGCCATAGGTGAAATGGAAGAAATTTTACTGTTGCTATAGGTGGACTTTCAGACCTCACATCATTTTACTCAAACGATAAGCAGTGGCTCTCTCTCACTGGTCGGTATAGTGGTGATGGAGATAGTTGCTGGAGCTTTACTACTTAATGAGGAGCTGGCGACACTGGTGCCTTCTTCTTAGGGGCCACTAGCGGAGTGAGTAGAGAGGAATCAAGTGCTTTGAAAACTATTGCTATCTGAGATGTATCTTGAGCTAGCATTCCTCAACAACATCTGGTGGCAGCTAAAGGTTCATATGAAGGCGATGAAGTGCAACGACGATAGACACATGGAAAGGCAACAACAATGGTGGCATGGGATGACACTAGTATGCCAAGTGCGTTCGTCAGAGTAATTAATGGTGGCAGTAAATTAGTGGAGGTGGCAGTTAGGAGGCTTGGGTTTGTTTTCTTGTGAAATTAAGGTTTCTAAAGTGGAGGAAGAGGGATGTTTCGTTATTGGTTTATATTATTCTAGATTAGGGATAAGGAATTCTTACTCTATAATAAGGCACATTTGGTAATATGATTGTCTAAACCTAATTCTAGAGTAAGGTATGTTTGGTAATAAGAATTATATATATATTCTAGGTTTGGGTTAAATATGTTTAGCAATATGATTGTCTAAGGTTAAAACTAGGATACGGTTATCTAGTTTTGGGATTAAAGCAATTTTAAAATTAAATAAAGTTATTTTAAATATATAATGATGTATTCCTTATTTAACCTCACATCTAGATAAAATTTAAAACAGTTTTAAATTTAATGTTAATTTCAAAAATAAATTAATTATTTTTCTTACTGTGATTAAAGTTAATCATTAGATTGATTCTAAATTAAATTAAAAGAAAATTGTTCAAGAATTATAATAAATTATTTTAAATTATGTTAAAATTAATTGATCAGACTCCCTAATTAAGAAAGGTGTTTCTTAACTGAAGATATTTATTTCAATTTGCTTAAAATAAAATAAAATAAAATATTTTATTTATTTAGAAAATCTATTTTCTATTTATTTGGAAATTACCTCTTTATAAATTTGAATAATAAGTTTCTTGATTTATTAGAAAATGCATTTTCCTTGATTAAATTTGGAAAAGATGTTTTCATTTATTAATTGAGAAAATGAGTTTTCTTTAATATTTTAGAAAAACAATTTTCTAATTTATTAAGGAATGATTTCCTAATTTATTAAGGAACTATCTCTAAGTAAATAATAAAAGGACATTTTAATTAAATTTAAAATATTTAATTTAATTTTCTTGAATGTTAGCAATTAGTTTTCTAATTAAAAATATTTTTAATCAAGTTAGACTTAATTGTAAAGTTTAAAAAAATTTAAGATTAAATAGGCAAAAGGTACGAATTGTCCCTTAGCAATTCCTAAAAGATCTTAGTTAATCCCTACCGTTATTTATATTATCACATTAGACTTTAATGTTTTCCAAAATGGTACTAGTAATACCATAAATCTTAATAAAGTTAAGTTTTTTTTTAGTTTCTAATTTATGGGCCATTAATTTGGCCTATGTGATATTACAATTAGGTAATTTAAACTCACTAAATGTTGATGTGATATTAAAAACAATTTCTTTGAACATTGACTAAAGGGGAGACTTTACCTTCACGTTTCACAGAAGGTTTAAATAACCCTCTATTGTTATCTCTATTTGCATTTTTACATTGTATTCAAGGTTTAATGAGTGTTATTTTAGTTATGATAGGGTTAGGGTACAACGTAGTATTAGAGAAAATAAAGGGGCTTGTTTCGACCTTTTACAAAAGTTATTGTTTCTTTATCCAAATTAAATATAAGATATTTAATGAATAAAGACCAGTATAAGATATTAATTTTATTTGGGTTCTAATTGATATTTAATTAGAATTAATTGTAATTCTAGTTAAAATTAATTTTAATTTTAATTAAATTACTAAAAAATCCAATTCTTATCGTAAATAGGTTTTGGCTCTAATTAAAGAAGTTAGCACTCCTTGTCTACCCTCTTTATATCACTTGTAGAGTTCTCTCAACATGTTCCCGCGGATATCATTAAAGGTTAAACATGTATACAACTAGGGTAGTTGTGATGAACTAATTTCAGAAATAATTCAAGGGAAACGAAAAAAAAGGGATCAAGTTACATAATAAGACACGAGTTACGTTTATACTTGTTATACTCATCCACTAATCTTATTATAAAATTTAAAATGATCGTAAATTTCAAAAAATCAAACAAAAAATATTTTATTTTATTGCACTATGCATAAGGATAAGATGTCACTCCGATTTCCTAACATGGTATTCATCCTAGATGAAACGATTAGATTGAAGTTCATAACAATCAACTTGGTTAATTAAACTAGAGCTACTTCTTTCCATTCTTGATATGAAATCTTTTCTACCCAAAAACATAAAACATCTATTAGATCTCTTAAGTTAGTGAGCTCACAAGCAAATCAATTCGGGAGTAAGACAAGTAAAAATAGTAAGAGACAATAAATAATAGACATAATGATTTAAGTGGGAAAACCTCCCCTTAATGTGAGTAAGAGTAAAAATCTATAGCCTAAAGTGAATTCTACTATTACCAAAAAATTACAATGTTCTAACACCTTGAAACCAGTTTCAATGCTCAACCACATGATGATAACAAATCTGCGTGTGCTAGGGATCACCAAATGCTAATTCCCCCACAGGGAATAATGACTGTCAAGTGTAGAACTCTCACGTAAAATTTCAGTTAAAACGAAGAACAGCTTGCTACTTGATGTCTAATTGATTAAGACTACACACATAAAATTGTAATTGAGCTTGCATTATCATTCACACCAAGTATGGATGATTTAGAAAACTCTAATGGCCAATTGCAAAATCCAGAATCAAGATTAATATATCAGAAATCTTCATGTAAAATATCAGCCAAAACGAAGAAAAAAATGCCACTTAATCGTCCACTTGATGAAGACTGCGTAGATAAAATTGAATTTGAATGTGTTATTGTTCTGTTTACACCGAAAATTGGGTTCGGCCCATTTTTACTGTTTTGGGCCGAAAACCTAAAGCCCAAAGGAAAGCCCATGGTTCGAAGTCCAAAAGTAGTCCATTGATCTTGGCCCATTAGATTCTAATGTCCAGCAGAGAAGGATGTAGTATAGTTGGAGTTGGATTGGGAGTCTAGAAGTCCAAGATAAAGAGGAGATAAGATGATAAATTTGATAGACATCAGCCCGAACTCTATCTCTATTAGATATGATAAAGTTTATCCAAATCTTATCTCTATCTAGTATCTTATCTCTATCTAGTAAGATAAAATTTTATCAAGATTACAAGTTGAATTGCAGTAGGACACTCGTCATCGTTGGTTATAAATAGAAGTTTTGAAGTAGAAAGAAGTGTCTCTAACATCACACATATCAAAAGCCTGGCATCCCAGCAAACCTATTAGCTTATTTCTATTTTCAACAATTCTCTATTTTTTCTTAGCATTAGTCTTTCCTTTTCAATTAATTCCAACAATTCTCAATTTCTTCGTCATTGTGTTTTGTCGAATTGTTTATCAATAAAGCAAAGTTCTTTTTTGTTAGATTTTTGTCCCTTTTTAGCATATACAATCTTTTGATTTTAGTCAGAAATTATGAGTTGCAATATTTTCTTTCTTATTTCCTAGTTTGGAATCACTTTAAATTCTTGACATGCTCGCAAACTGAAATAAAGGGCTACATGTTAACCTTTAATCAAAATAAAGGCAAACATATTTTTGGCATGCCCGGTGGGACCATACAATGACGAAAACAAGATCTAGTAAGAGTACTGACATTTCCATGAGTGGAGGTGATGATGTGTAAAACGTTGCAACAGTGACGCAGGACGACCAACCTCAATCCGTTGAGTTAAGTCAAGCAACTAACATTAAGGTCCTTTTAACAAAGGTTCTGGAGGCCATAGAAAAATTGACAGCTCTCTTGAACATTATGGGGAGTAACCAAAAGGAGCTTTTAGCCTCGGTTAGCAGATCTGCCATGCCAAGAAAAGATAAAGGCATAGGTAGAGAAGAGTTAAACAAGACACTGCGTCAAACTGAATCGCAGGCCAGCAAGTTACCAGTGGCCGCGGAAAATCAGTTAGTGGCGCTCACGGTCACTCCAACTGGGGGTGAAGGGTCGTCAGCAAGGTGACGAAGTTGGGAGAAAACTTCTCCCGTGAAGGCACTCGAGGGGCAATTCACCAGGGTTGACAACCCCAACAAGGAGAAACAGCTGGTGATCACCTACCAGCCACCGCACAGAAGGGATGAGACACCGATTGCTACCCTGCCTCCGGTGTCTATCAACCACAAGATTCCTGTTTAGTTCCATAACCATACTGGACCAGCGACTCAACCTCCCAATTATGAAGAAGGAATGAGCTCAGGGAGCAACAGGAGTCTGATGACTAACCATATGCAGGCCTTCCCAAGGGGTACGGGTCACCAGGCAGTTCAGCAGTCGGTGACCATAGACTAGGTGATGTATGGGCAAAACACTCAGACGATATATCACGTTTTACCTACCAAGGAGGAGATGAAGGCCAAAGACTATATCAAATATCATAACACATGGACTCATTCCACCAACATGTGCTGGGCCTTCAGGAACGTGATTCAGGATCGCATCAACAGGAAAATTCTCAAGTTCCCAAAAGAGGCAATGCTTATTGACAAAAATCCATTCCCGGTGGGGTCAGTAAATGTAGCAAGTATTGATATGAGAAATTGGCTCATCCAAAAAAGGAGACAAGAGCATACGAATCAAGTGGGGATGCCGAAAGGATGGAACATGTGGAAAAGGAAAGACGACCTGACCACTGCCTCTAAAAGTCAAGGGAGAATCAGCGCACTGGAAAGGATCAATGACCGGGTCACTGGAAATAACAGGGAAGCCAATGACCAGGTGGTCTTCAGTACTGGTGGTCACTCGAGATTTGTTAAGCCACCGATGCCCAAGAAAGCTGGAGAGTGGGTTCAAGTGGAAAGTAAAGGGAAGAATAAAAAGGAGATGCTTACTGCTGCCCAGAAAAATGCTAAAACGAGAAAAAGAAGGCTGCAACGCAAAAAGTTGGCTGAGAGACTGTTCCAGGAAAAAGAAGAGCTGGAAATAAAACTTCAAGTTCAGGATATGGCTCACTTAGCGGAGAAACAAAAGATGCTTAATAAAGGGAAGAGGCTGGCCAACATTACCAATCAGATGATTAAGCACTATGAAGAAGGAATTCAGAAGGAAGGCAACAGAGGATGGCATATTGGTTATCAAGTCTCTTCAGGGAAACTCACAGTAAATATATCAACGGCAAGTACTTGAAGAAATATTATCCCACTATGTGGGAGAATATTCAAAGGGAGTAAAATTTAGATGCTTGTATCAATGGGCAGCCACTGATGAAAATTTGTGAAGTAGGTTGCCCGAAATTGCGTAAAAGTATTTGACTCGGTGCTAAGCAAGTGAAAAAGTTTCGGCTTATCATTCAGCGGTAACAGGTATGAATTGTAACAACGCTAAGCCAAATGTTAAATTCCGTTCAAAATAAGCCGCTTACATAGTAGGCTATACAAACAATCAACGAGCGTTCTATAGGAATGAGTATTGGGAGTGCCTAATCTCGTCCCATTGGAGTAGGCAGTCATGGATGGTTCTCTCCGCTTCTCTCAGACTGGAAGAATAGGCCACAATGGAGGGGTAGAGTTTTTTCAACTCTTCGCCACTTTCAGTGGCCTCTTGCTTTTTCACCTTCAAATCTTCTTTCAGACCCACCAAGGAGACCCAACGTCTAGACATCTCTTGTTGTGCAGCAGCAATCTTCTCTTGAAGTACCCTGATCTCATCCTCCCAGGCCTTTATCTGAATAACTTGATTATCAGCTTCCAACTTGGACTTTTTGATTTCCTCTGAGAGGGTCTCCACTGCCTTCTTTTGGAGATCGTATGAAGAATTCAAAGTCTGAAAATGACTCAATTGCCGATTGACATATTCTTTCTTGCTGGAACAAGCTGAGAACTGGGCCCTTAAGCTACTGATCCAGCCCTTCAGAGAATTCAACACCACCTTCTTGGTGGCCAAAAGATCAAAGGACAGCAGAATCTCCATGGCTTGGAGTGACTCCTGTACAATGGCTTCATTCAGGGCGTCAAAGTCGAAAGAGAAGAAAGCCTTCACTGTCTCTTTAGCGGCAGTCGTCTCCTCTGGGGAAACCACAACGGGGATTGTGGAAGGAGGATCAAATATGCTGAGGTCCATGGCTGCTAAAGGATCCTCCCAAGAAAGCTCTTCTTCCAATGCGGCACTAATAGAAGCCAAAGCCTGCAAAGAGTAAAAACCAGTCAGTAGGGACGTTGCTAGCCTAAAGGAAGAAGGAAGTTGGTAGTATAAAATTCATACCATTTTGGGAGAGGAAAGTTAGTCACCGGCTGCTCTAGTGTCCGAGACTTCAGGATTCCTGATGTCTATGACATTTTTGGTGACCACAGGCTCGATGTCTTGTTGGTCACTGGTAGCTTCTTCGCTCCTGGTGGCCTCGTGAAAGCTCAAGACCTCCTCCTCTTTGCCTGCCCCCTCTAAGTCTTCATCACTAGTGACCTCCAGAGTACCAGTGACTGCAGTGAATTTTGGCTGGCCAACCAGTCTCTCTGATCTGCAGGAACCAGCAGAAGTAGTT